>CM034358.1:37877163-37905470 GCA_019925275.1 Mytilus edulis | reverse complement strand
TTCCAGTTGGAATCATCATTGGTCTTACAGCTTGTGCCATAAGTACGTATGAATGTCTTTTATTGTCAATCATAATGTAGTCGTGACTGTTTAAGATAAACGCAAAATGAGGAAATTGCAGTAATAACTGATGACTTATTTGAGTTATGAATTTCATAATACAATATACCTAAGATCATATTCACATAAAGTGCATAACTCAGACAGGTGTTAGTACAGGCAACAACAATATTGTGTTTTAACACGTGCAAACAAAGCATATCTCCACAAGTCATGTTTCGTCAGTGATGATTGAGTCCAAAATATTAAAAAAAAAATAGAAACCTTAAGTATCGATATATTAAAACCTGCATAAGGCAACATAAATACAGGAAATGTCGTTTATTAAGTATTCAGAACTCAATGAATCATTCCATTGACATAAAACACTTCAACACATTTTTTAGACCCATTACCTTTTAATATTGTAATGAAAATCCTTTAGTTCAGATATAAGACTAGATAATAGTGTTTAGCAATAAAAGATAAGAAAACAAATCATTTCTATCAATTTAGAACACGTACATGATAGGAGAGAACTATATATGATATCAATAAAAGAGGAGTACGAACTAATTTGCTTTTAATGTTTTTAAAAATAAAATTATATGAACAGGTTTTATAACTTTTGTTTTATTAACTTTGTTTTACAAATACAACTTAATTATATATCTAATAACATTTTAATTAGCGGATTTTTATCTCGTGGAATAAACCAGCTGGCTTTCATTGCATGACTTTGTTCAAATGTGTTTTATAGCCATACTTATTTTCATTCTATCGGATGTAATAATTGTAGTAATTCAGCTTTTACATTTCATGTTTTAGTCATGACAGAATGTTGTGGACGTTTAATGAAAAAGAAAGATGAACATTCTGCAAATTATATGGTATGGTTTGATAATGATATTAGTTTACAAATTTAAAGACCTGTAATTCTTAATTTGCTTTTATAATGTCACCTCAAATGGTAATCCTTGCTTAGTTTTCCCTTAAATCAGAAATAGGTTTTAGTGTATGCATGATATACTGAAGAAAACATACGTCATTAAAAAACTGTTTTAGATGCATTTACTTCAATGTAAACGTTGAAACTTTTTTTACAGTGATAAGTATATAACACTTTTTAATAAATAATCAAAATTGAATCAAAATGATATCTGAAACAAATCTAACTGATTTGTTTATTAGATCAAAAAATATTCTTTTCTTTCCTATGAATGATGTCACCTTTCATAATTACCCGATGCCTTTTACTCTGACATTTGTCTGGCTAAAGGAGCGTACTTCATATTAGTTTCAATTTTAAACTTACTACAATTCTATTAAGGTAAACCTGTACCATAATTTAAACGGTTTTGTTTACACTTTCAAAAAAAAGACAAAGTTTCATATTCTGAAAGTACCTAGTATTACTTTGATATGTTGCATTATAGTAAAATTATTCTTGAGTTGCTTTATGTAAGTAGGGCCAATCTGTCTTCTAAGAACAGAAACATTTGCGGCTTGTAATGCAATCAAGATGTCTTGTTTATTCCGAATGAGACAAATTTATTCAACGTTTACAACTGTAAGTACGCAATGAAAGGCCGCCACATTTTAGCATTTGAAAACGAATTCCGTCTAGTGGGCCATGAAATATTTTGCACAGGTTAAGAGGGAAAAACTTACGGCGTAGTTTATAACATTAATAACAAATTGTATGACAGACACGAACTAATGACGTCCATGTTTTAATACAAGCCAGGAAATATCATATCAATTGGAAGATATAAAAATAATATGCAGGCGCTGCTTGAATCGTGCTACATAGAAGTTCTTGTACAATACAAAGTTCACAATTGGGAAGCTGAAATCACCTTTTGTATCCAAAGGTTTTGTTTTCAACTGACCCGTATTGTCTAGATGTTAGTCAAGATATGAAACGCATTAAACTTTATATGCAATGTCCTTCATCTCTAGTTCGTTTACAATAGTCACAAAATTTTTAATTATTTATTGAGAGAACATCATCTGCATAGAGGAAAGTAAAGTTAAATGTTATTGCTAAGTTTCGTTTTTTCCTTCTCAAACGGTTGTGTCAGCATTTTAGATTTAAGGAACAATTATATTTCAATTCTCAATAATTAAATCTGTGTTTACAGAAGAACGTCTCAACAAGGAAATCAATGCAATATACAGTTTCTTCTTCTGCAACCAGTATAAAAGTCCGAATAGACAAAACTAATACCGAGTGCATGAACGATATCATAGGTTTTGAAATAAGATACTCATCATCTGTTTCTGTTTCTGCTCATCATGTGTCTAAAAGATATGCAACTACTCAAAGTATGGAAAAAGACGGACTAGAAATAGACGGATTAGAATCAAGCACGATGTATTCAATTTGTATATATTGGTGTGATGTCAAAAATAAGCATCATCATAGTTGGGAAGGAAAACAGACCACCAAGAAATCAAACGCCAATTTTTTAAAATCAAAATCTGTACCAATCAAACCCGGTGTGTTCATGTTAAAAAATGTTCCAAATAATAAGAGAGTAAAAAAAGGTGATGACGTAAGAGAAATAGATATAAGTAAGCTTCTTTTTCTTTAAGATAGAAACATATTTTAAGTAATACTGTTTCAAGGCGCAGAAATCTCAAAGTAGGGGATATAGAGTTTATTATGATTGAGATTTCTGCTTTTTGGTCGGGTTGTCTTACATATACCTTATGCTTTCTGTTCACTATTGTACATGTCTCTCAATTTACATGCATAAATAAGCAGTACGGTAGATTCGTCTCTCTGTAATGTTTATTTTTCATTTATTGAACATGTTGGACCTTTGTTTTGTTTTACAAATACAGGTCGTTGTTACGTTAACCATTAAGGATTGTTTGAAATCATCCTCCAATTTTGTTAAACCCGGATATATACACAAAAGAGGGGCGAAAGATATCTGTGAGAAAGACAAACTCATAGATCGAAAATAAACTGACTTCGCCATGGCAAAAAATGAAAAAGACAATCAGAAAAAAAACAATCGTACGCAAAACACAACATAGAAAACCAATGACTAAGCAACACGAAAAGTTGGGGTTGATATAAGGTGTTCCGGAAGCGTATTCATGTGGCACCTGTTTTGTTGTTAATGTTATTACAAAGCCGGTAAATCACTTGCGTGCAAAGGGAACGGGGTTGTAGTTACGACACAAGGAACATATTCGATATCATCTGTAAAACGAATATTTCATAACGGTCATTTTACTCATGATGGCGTCCGTAAAAAGATTATTTAATCACCATTTGAAACTCTTGGTTTAAAAATTTAAAAGTCACAATTGGGAATCCGAAATCATCTCTTTCTTCGTAAGATTTTGTTTTTTTAACCAACCTTCATTGGCAATTTCTAATCAAATTGTGAAATTAAAAAGTCAAATACAAAAGAAACGAAAGAAACAAAACGGACTCTCATTGCTCGAAAATAAACTGACAACATTGCTTTAAAGGAAAACCACAATCAGACAAGCAACAATACACAAAACACAACATAAAACACAAACGATTGAGAAATATGAGCCGCATCACACATAGAAGGTGATTTAAGTTGTCATATAACTTTGATAATCACTCAGGTATAAACCATTAATTAAGGAAATCCATGTACCAAGTATGGTATCTGATAGATAACAGAAAATGTGGTATGAATTCCAATGAAACAACTCTCTATCTAAGTAAGAAATTGTAAAAGAAAGAAAAAACGATAACAGTCAAAGTACGGTCTTTAACACGAAGCCCTAGCTCACAATATACAGCAAGCTTTTAAAGGCCCACACAATGACCAGACTGAGTGTAAAATCATTCATCGTAGAAACCACGGTTAAATCTAAAAACAAGAATCGAGAAAAATTATGAGCTGCATCAACAAACGGCAACTACTAAATATCAGGTCCCTGACTTTGAACATGCAAACACATGCAGTGGCTTTGAACGTTTCTAAAAGAAATAACCTCCCCCGTACCTTAAACATAGGAAGTTTAGTGTAGTTTTGATTTTTGCATTCTGTTGGTTAATGAAGTCGAACGTTTGATTTTGTCTGGTTTTACGAATTTTCTCTTGATTGAATTAACCATTTATCAAATAGCCATTTTCTTGCTTCTGTACTGTTGGGCAAAATAAAGCGTATTGTTACACCTGATAACATGTTTGATCAAAATTTTGAATTCCCATAATGACTGACTATTCTGATTGTTATTTCATTTTTTCTATCCTTTAGAATTAAAGAAAACACAATGCGCAGTTGGTTCTTTACGCTTTTCGTGCTTTTCTAAGAGAACAACAAGAGCATGGTTAGGTCTATGATATTCAAAATATTCTATGGTTTTTACACAATTAGTATTCAAAATTGTAGGGTACACGTTGTGTGCATGTAACGTCATCAATAAGAATTATAAAATTCAAAAATCAAGTCGAGCTGTTTAGTATCTGTCTTAAAATTTTATGTTTACAAACCGAAAAAAAAGACCTAGCTGAAATAGGTTAATCAATGAAACAAGTAACTTTGAATTACAACATATATATCAGCGAACAGTGTGTATCTTCTTATCATATATTAAAGCCGATAGTATGTTGTTACCGAAAACCTTACTTAGACAGCAGTGTTACTGCAGAAAGCAGGAAGCTTTATTTCGGAAGAAGGTGGAGGAAAGCAATACATTTGCGCTATAATAATAACGTTTGCTTCATTTGCCATGACAAGGGGTGGGAGTTTGGGTGTGTTTTTGTGTTGTTTTTTTCTGGCTCTTTTGCTTTTTTATAAATAATGGTAGGATTGAAAAAACACAGGATAATGACTAAGATAAAATGCTGCATCAATTCGACATAAATAATACCTTTACTGATACTTGTTTGTAATACCGCAACTTGGATTTCGATCAAAATCATTGCATTAATAAAATTGCAGAGTATTTAAAAGGATATATTTTATTTCAGTTAATGAATACAAACCCACCGAAAACAAGTCAGACGAAATAACACTTCTTCTGATAGGACCAATTGGTTCAGGCATAAGTACTTTAATCAATGCACTGATGAATTATATAGCTGGGGTATCGTTTAACGATGGACATAGATTTGCTCTTATAATAGAAAAATCTGCAGGAGAAAATAAAATGGTTTGTTAAAATTCATTTTCGTATGCATAAGATTTTAATATTTCTTAAAGATTTGGACTACAAAGATAATGTTATCTGACAAAAAAAAAAACATGAGACAAAAGAAGTTATGAATTGACGCATTCACAGTTGTCACTGGGTCAGACGTACTTATAAATATAATCATTTCCTGTGACTGTATCGTACATTTGTGTGTAGGATCCTTTACTATAGATAATTTAGTTGATCTGTAAGAATCACATCTTCATGCCTTATATATCATGTACTGGAAAAAGTACGACGCTAGATTAAAACTGACGTGGAAAAGTAACATCCGGCAAATGAAAGCTTTATGTTATGAAGCCCAGGTGGTCATGTTGTCTAGCGCAACGGTTACAGTGCATCCGATTTGGGACCACGATATCTCATTTGCATGGATTCGAATCTCGGCGAGGGAAGAACCAAACAATTGCGAAAGCAAATTTATAGATCTTACATTTTTGGGCTGATGTTTAAACGAGTTGTAGATTTATCATAGATATATGAAATATGTGGTAAGATTGCAAATTGACAAAGAAATTAACAGCTATCGGTCACCATACAGCCTTGAACAATGATCATATGCATTTTTTATATAAATAATATTTGTAATTTCGTTGATAACACTGCACTTACATGCCTGTGCCAATATGTATTTATTTCTCAAATTAGTGAAGGCTAATCACATTTTGGTATTCATCACTCAAAACAAAAAGCACACACATAAATTTGTTTTTCAGACAGCCAGCCAGCTTGTCTTCAAACAATAATGATTTTTGTTCATTGGAACATCACTGTTGTCTGTAAATGTCAGAATTGGAATTTGAAAAAACCTGATGCGACTTGAAGCGTATGCAAAATAAAAAAAAATATAAAAACTTATACATGTATTTGTTAATAAAATCAATCGCATACAAATCTGGATAATATGACATCTACAATAAACTGTTTGTTCTTGTTATAGGGTCATAAAGACACGCCGTCCTTTGTTATTTACAGAATACCGAAAATCACTGGATCTAAAGTAAATTATAAACTAAACATTATAACCACTCGGCTGTGTCATCAAAAAATTACAAGTCGCATCAAAACACTATGCGAGGATATGGAAACTACCTTGGATGCTATTGTAATTGTTGTTTCATCAGAAACAACGCTTACTGATAAACAACGGTATGACTTTTCCAAGATATCTGATGCAGACCTTTCAAGGAACGTGTTTGTTGCAATAACATTCTGTGATAAAAAAAACAAGGAAGAATGCCAAACACAACTAGATAGAGCTAACATAAATTACAAGCACGTCCTCGAATTTGATAATTCGAACATATTAAGTATTGTTGGTGACACCCGACGCTTTTCTCTTAACTTATCAAACAATGAGAAACGTTGGGAAAATAGAAGGAATACTTTAGATGATATTTTCCGAAAACTGAGAAATTAAATGGCAACTGATACTAAACGAATGAACGTTACAATGAGTAGCACGTGTGAACAAAAGTGCTTGCTATCAACTAGAAATGTTAATGCTCTCTCGATTTTTTCCTTTAATTTTGCTATACAAAGGAAGTCAAATTTGGTCAACAAATACTCGGGTGCACAAACACTATCACAAAAAATGTAACACTAGCACATCCTTTCGAATAGATATTTTGAATCCTAATTACAAAGTCAAACATTGCGAGAAAAGTCTATTTCGTAAAGGTAGAATGCTTGTCTTTTACCTTTTATTGTAAAACAAAAGGCACCGCACAATAGATTCGAATTTCAACCAAATCTGCAAAATTAAATGCAAAAATTTAATACAGAACTGTATATTTGTTTTATTCAAATGTAAAATTCAGGAGACTTCTACTAGTCTATTGCTTGATGTTCAATGTTTATTAAGTGTCGTACATGTATTGAAAATAGGTTCATGCATATATCAGCTAGGCAATTCTTTTGATCCAGTCATCTCCTCTTGACTTTTTGAAGATTAATACATATTTAATTACAATGCTACGCCAAACTGGTACTATCTTCATTCTATATGTGCATATATGAGTGCGTTTTGTTTACACATTTCGTGAAGCAGAATTCGAAAATATAATTTGACGTTTCAACCTTTGCGCTTTTTAGCAATCCACGAAAATTGATACCAATTAAAAAAATAATCCGCAGTACGTTGAAAAAGTTATAGTATCTGTTTGAAACAAAAGCTAATGCATAGAGTAGATGTAAGGAACGCATGATACTAGAACATCTGTATCTTGTGACTTTGTTATTATACAACCCTTGATTCCTTGCACATCGAACTCTTCGTCTAAATGAATAGTATGTAAAATCATGCGAGTATCTAAGTCGCAACACAATTAGATCATTTGAAATGAATCTACAGTTTTATTACAATACATTTGGCTGGAAAAAAGTGTGTTTGTTTTCGGCGGCAAAATTATACGGCGAACACAACAAAAGCTACAAAATTGTTCATATGAATATTCTAACATAGTTCTCTTCCACATGTAAAAATAGTTTGTTACTGTTTACTTTAACTTACTAATGTATATGCTTGAATAGTATGATGACATGTTTAAAATATCTTCTCGGCACATATACTGTAATGACATGGGTATTGTGTCTCATTATATATATAGTAAAATGTCAAATGTATTAACGGGGTTTAATTTCAAGGAGGTATTACAAGAATGGATCGAAAAGTAGATGTATCTGGGTTGTAACTATTCCGCTTTTATTAAGTTGTCTGTAAAATATATGTACTAACTTTTTTATCTAACTAGCATGACTGATCTCATTAACGATACCATTTACTCTAAAAGATGTCTGCTGTATATAATTTATGATTTCCTCTAAAAAAAAAATGTTTATGAGTCCAAATGTTCGATGAATTCAGTTCAAAAATTGGAGTGTTTTAAGCCCATCTCGGACGTCTGAAATCCTCCAAATATTAAAGATCCTAAGTCTGATGATTATTGTGTTTTGTCCTAGTGTATGTAATTTTCGTTCACAGTCTATTCCAATGTGTTTCCTTGATAACGGATGGCACTCAACTTTGCAATATAATCCTGATCCTTGATATATCTCGCATTGTGACCTATAGTTGATTATATTGTTATAGTTATTGAGAGCATTGAGTTCAGTCCAATACAATCATGACAATATAATTCGAAAATTAAAACTCAATGAAATTTATAAAAATACAAAGTTGCCCCTGTTCCCTTAATGATGTAAGCGATAAATCAACATGATAAAATCTGAAAAAAATATTGTTTAGTTTAAACATATTAATTTATAGTGGATTGGGAAACAAGTTTGGCAATATTTCCACTTTCCGTGTGCGAGTGCTGCATTGTAGCGACATACTCCTTCTCTCTTTTCGAAATCTACAAGGGTGTCTGTAACGTGCAAGAAATATGGCTCTCTCTTAACACGGGTTATCCATTTATCGTCCCCTTCCGACGGACTATCATCTTTTCCTCAAAACCATATTTGCAAATGGTGTCAAGGGAGAGCCGACACATTATTGTGTTATAAGTTTGGAACATTCATGTATAGGCGGACAAACAAGTAAGTGCGATGATTGATATTCTTACTAATGGTATATACATGAAATTTAGCCGTATGTATAGAAGGTTGGTGCAGTTCAAATGTAATTGATGGTCAATGTCACATGACCAATATTCTCGCATGTTTTATGTTGCAAAATGTTTGTTGTGAAAACTGTGCATTGTACCTTGTAGAAAATTTACAGTTATTTTATAATCTTTTGCAAAAAAATTCTTCTCTAAAACTAAACAAAATTTAGCCACAATCATAATAAGGGTATCTAGTTTTAAAAATGTGTGCAGTGTCCCAGCTTATCCTTCAAGATGGCCGCCATGGCTTAAAATATAACATAAGGGTAAAATGTAGATTTGGGCTTATAACTTTGAAACCAAAGGATTTAATGCAAATCTGACAGAAGTAAAACTGTCTTCAAATCAATATCTATCTGCCCTAAATTTTGCAGATGAATCAGACAACTGGTTGTTGGGTTGCTGACCTTGAAATGGTAATTTGTAAGGAAATTTTGCAATTTTTGGAATGAGCAAAACTCATACCGCATTGTTATCTATAAAAGGCCCCGAACTATAAACAATTCAAACGATAAAACTGACAGCCATATTTAATAGTAAGTAAAAAAATAATGATTGAAAAGAAATATGATACAGAGCAACAAGAAAAAAACTATTGAATCACAGGCTCCCGAGATAGGGCAGGCATACATTTTGATGTTGTGCACATGAAAGCTAGTTTACTAGTCCAGAAGGAAGAAGTGTTAACGTAGACAGACCATTGTCGCTAATACAGTCAATTGTGGAATCTGACACATTATAGTTCGGTCATTATCAGCCCTGAAGGGGGGACTTAAGTAAAGACATACGGTTATCAGCTGATATTGTTTATTTGCAGTGCAGGATGCAAAATTCGAGATCACGTCCGGTCAGAGTGAGAACGTCAAATTAAATGCTTTCTTCTGAAAATATGCAACCGCTTTGTTGGGTATTCGTATGATTCCAGTTGCAAAAAAAATAACTGTCTCCTTTTCCTTTGCTTGTTGTGTCCCGCCAATTTAAAAACGTGCATATAACTGTTATATTCATTGTAATTATGTGGTCGTCCTGAACATACTGAATACGATTGACAATATGAGATTGGAATCAAACGTTCAACTTGTATATCAAGCAGTAGATCTATAATGTTGCGTTGGAAGTTTTTTTTGTTTGTATGTTTACATTTTTCTATGACACTTACATATATAATAAATTTATAATGCAATCGTAAAACCTTCGGTATGTGGTGAAATAGTCAACAACAAGGAATGACATATAACAGCCTACGAAAGTCGCTGCTTTCCTACAATCAGCCGGCATGCCAACTATTTATGTTTAAAAACAGTAATATTAAACGTTGAACAAATTTGAAATATGTGTCTTAACAGAACACCCAATTATTCAGAAAGGAATGAATCGAACAAGTTCAGCATACATTAACGTACAATAACACAATAAAGGCACACCAACATGAAAAGTTGAAACATCCAAAGTAGACTAGCAAAATGTAAAGGGCTCATTCTATAGCTAGTATGATGAAGTCTTATCTCAGGTAAAATAAACCCAACAACATAATAATCTGTCCTTACATTTACAGATAAATTGTAAACACATGGTTCTAAATGAAGATTGCTTTGTCAATGGAAACAGAAGCTTGACAAGCAATCCAGTTGATCCTTGATACGATGAAATCATTGATAATTTATGACACTCGAACTGTCTTTTATCATGTCGATTTTCGGTTTTATGGAGTGGTAATATCAGAAGAAATTAACAATCACCTTTCTTGAAATATGATCGTATCATTTAATCATAACTCTGTACTGCACAAATCAAGAAGATGTGCATGACATTTTGCCAACAATATTTTAACGGTTATAATTATCTTTCACTTTTCCTTATGTGGAACATGCATTGAATGAGGTTTAGAAATTAGTATAAATATGTTAATCGTCTGGCCTGACGATATTGTGCATTATAAATATTATGAAATACTTAGCAGATGCATAAAACTTAAGGAACCTTATTGTTAAAGTGTTCACGATAAATAAAAACGAGCATGATTCGAAATAAAAGAACTTGCAGTCCACATAAAAGAACGAAGCTATTACATGTCCACCATACCAAGCACCAACACTACAAACAGTATACATTGTTTCTATCAAAAGTAGATTAAGTATTGATTTTTAAATGGGTTATCTATTTCAAAATATGTGTAATAAAAGATAATGAAAGATAATATATATAGTATAAATAAATATACTGTAAATAGAATCAATACGTTTAAGTTTTATGAGATGTTGTAAGATTGTCTGCGCTTATCTTTCTATATGTACATAAACCAACACTACAGGGGACTTTTGTGTTTGTATTTTGTATGTTATCCGTCGAAGGTAAGAGATTACAAAATAATATTGTGTTTGATTTCAATTAATACAGCTAAAAATGAGTAGTAGTTAGTCAATTGTAATGGTGCCATGATTTTTTTAAGGATAACTGGTTGCTAAAAAAATATCATAATAATGCTGCGATTAAGATTGAGAATTTCAAGTCTTTGTGAATAGGGGGAAAATTTCAGAAGTAAAGAAATGTCAAAGCCAAGTGGTTAAACATGTGGTAAACCATCTTGTTTTGATTAATACTGTCTAAACCTATGATTTTGTATTTACAAACCAAAAATTATAATCGCTCGCCTTTATTTTTCAAGCTTCGCCTCAAAAGTTTGCATTCTTTTTAATTATCATGTCGCTCGCTCGCCCTTATTTTTTCAGTGGAAAAATCAGTAGATCAAGACGTTAGATTGGTGTGGCCTAAATCTAAAAAAGGATTTTTATCAAATATCAAAACAAATTTACAAGAATAACATGATCTTCGTATTAAGTTTGATATTATCTGCAAATATAAACTTTTGTTTTTGTTTTTCATATGATAATGTTTTTTTTCTTTAACAAGAATGCATTTTAGAGAATCTGCAGTCCTATACGTTCTGGTAACCCAAATATGTAAGTTTTTGTGCATGTAAATTCAAAGCGGCATACTAATAAGTTATGAAAAAAAGATGTACTGCATTATGATATATTAGCTATGTATATCTTGATACCAATGCATAAAATATGAAAATCAAATGGTGTACACAACAAGGAGACAACGTACATGCAACAACAAGCACACATTTACATTACGGTATTAAAGCATTGACAAGTTCCCAAATCTACAAGTATTTTTAAAATTGTTTACCAAATGAATTAAGCAAATTTTGTGTATGTAAAGCTACACGTTCGTCTGTTTCGAGATAATACAAATAAAAATACGTGGCAACGCCTAGCCAGAATAAGGGAACTATATTTAAGATATAAAAAAGAGAACATTACATATTTACAAAAATATGTTGTTTTATTCAATCCCTCTCTAACTTGTATATTTAGTGGTGATTCTATCCTTTGTATGCTTCAACAAGCACTGAACACATAATGTTAAAATCGATCATCAAACACACTGATTCAAATACCAATCGAAAACAATATTTTGATAACTAACATGAAAAACGTACAACACATTGCTTTCATTAGGAAGATTTTCGACGTTCTTATGAAGCTGAAATGACTTATCCGATAACAATCATAACAATAATAAGGCAATCTGATACAATATAAGAATATGTATAACAAACAACGATTGTGAATATATATTATATATGTGAAATATAATTATATTGTTTACTTATTTTGTATGTCACAAACTTTATGTTTAAAGTTTATATGACAATAAATATTTGAATATTGAATATAACAAACAACGGTTTATAAATGTTCTTTAATATCACAATCAGTCGTGTATATGATTTCTGAATGGTTAGTCTACCTTTATTGTTCGATACAACATGTATTACATGCATATCCATACACATATGTATTAGAATTTGCTTAATAATATGTTTGTCTTTATTATACACAGGGCTTTTCGGCATAGTAAATGGAAACGACACAACGATAATACAGCAATCAACATCGGTGACAGATTCTATTTCAATTCTGACTGATTCTTCAACAACAGCTAATGATTTAGCAAAGAGTTCATCTCAAACACCGACTACTGTTCCTATTACGACCCATACACCTGCAACACCACCAAATAATATTACCCCTACAGTCACACCTATTCCATCATCAAAAAGTAGTATTCTATCAACATATACGATTAATACTAAAACAATAACTAATACCATTCCAACAGTATTGGCTGATAGTACAAATACACCACAATCTACTCTTTCTATAACAACTTTCATTCCAACAACAATAGTTACTTCTTCGCCAACAACAAAGATTACAACTCCTACAACACGTACTACTTCTACAACAACAGAGCCTTCTACTTCTATACCACCTACTATTTCGACAACAAGAAGGAATACCAATCCTACACCACCTACTACTTCGACAACAACAGAAACTACCACTTATACACTACCTACTACTTCGACAACAACAAAAACTACCACATATACACCATCTACTACTTCGACAACATCAGGGACTTCCATTCAAGGTAAAATTATTTACAGTGTTTATTTGACGGCATCCTTTTGTAAGCATTCATGAAAAGTTGGCATATTTATTTAACATATCGACACAATCCATAATCGGACACATTGATACAACCATTTACTAATTGAACATACCATTTGAATAACAAACATTATAACAATGGTAAATAATTACCTATAAATCAATAATAAGGGTTTATTGTGTCATCGAACATCAGAGAACAAGTAAATCAGAATGATTACTTCAACGTAGATTTCACATTTGCAACGTTTAAATTATACTCAGGAATTAAACTACAGGTAAAGACTGAGTAGTTTACACAACTTACAAGCTCGATAGGTCTTTGGTTGCTGATACGTATGTCAATAATAATTAAAAGTCACAATGCATATTTTATTTACTCTTGTAATGACCCAGTAATTCTGTTCTTTTTGTTTATACCTCTGCAATTAATCTGACATGAACAAAAGGTGATAATAGTCTTCATTGCTTTGGAATAGTATAAATAATATGTCTTTTTGGTACATCAAAGCTATTAGTACTACATACATTATAATCAGAGATATACAAGTGTATTGTCATGAGTGTTACTAATACTAACCTAAATGACTAAATAAACAATAAAAGAGGTACAATATTTCAATTTTTCTTATTAATATTTGTTTACTTATACTTGTTGTGCCTCCATGTGTAACGGAACTTTAATTTGAATGACACATTCTATATCGACATCAACACAAGGTGACAATAGTGTCATTTGGTTATACGATAACATGAACATTATGTTATTTTTCGTACCTCACACGGTATAGGTTTCCATAAATGTAGACCTCTTAAAGTCTGAGGTTACTGATGCTTATGTTGATAAGTAAATCAATTACAAAATCAGTTTGCTACACAGTTATATTACAAACAGCAATGGTCATTAAATATTAATTCAAACAAAACACTGATTTATAAATAAGTTATTATCTCCGTTCTCTGTCTTTTTTTATATGTAACAAATGAAGCAGTTTTTTGTCTATAAGTGCCCATTTTTTTCAATTCATTTATAAGACCCAATAATAATCAGGTGACCACGGATTTGAAACAATCGCCTTAACATGTATAAAAGAGTTACTTACATGTAATCTTGATTTGACGTTCATTTCAGATATTGACGATTGCTTTCCTAACCCATGTATACATGGAAGCTGTAATGATCTGGTCAATGATTTCAAGTGCATATGTCCACCTGGATTTACAGACAAAAACTGTAGCACAGGTCATTTTTTAATGTGCTTCACTGTCAATAAAAACCATCGCTTAGATAACTTTATGTGATTTTATGTTTTTTGTCGTGGTTTTATGTTAATGAAGGAGGATTGTTAAAGTATAGATCGGGCGTCCTTGTCTTTAAAACGCTAAAACACTTTTACTTTTTATATGATTACAAAACGTTCTTCACACGTTAATCACAAACGATTGTGTCCATGTAATGTGGTTTAATTGCGTACCTTCTTGTGTATTGATTCCGATAGCCTATTAACTAAAAGATGTGAAAATCTGTTATCTTTTTGATTATCGTGAGGTGTTACAATTTCCGTTGCCTTTGGGTTCCTTGTTTTCCAAGAAGATACTTACATATTGCTTACTTATTGCCTTCGAAAAATAACAATTTCTTGGACTTATACAGTAAAAGAGATAAGTTTGGCTTTAATATTTATTTCAGATATAGATGAGTGTTCATCTCATCCATGTTATAATAATGCTACATGTAATGATACGATTAACGATTATCAATGCGTATGTCTTCCTGGATTTACTGACCAAAACTGTAGCACAGGTAACTATAAAGTAGAACTACTGTCATTATCTATATATTGTAACTCATATCTGCATTGAAAATGATTCTATTCATGCTCTTGTTTCATAAAAAAACTATATCGAACTTCTTTCTGCTATTTTAAAAACAGCAATTATATAGCATTTTGTCTCGATTGAATATTTGGATATATGTGATCTCTATACTTGGTTGCATGTTGAAATGTTCATATGGAAGACAGATGGGCTAAGTATACCTTGAGTAGAAATACTGAAACGGTTTTATAATTTTCGCACTTTGTTTTTTTAGGAATAAAAGGTGAAAATGTTAACAATGGCAAATTGTTCAATGTCAATCTTCAATCAGCATGAACTATATATGATATTCAACCAAGAACTTTAATTTGACTACATCGATATTTTGCTGTTCATTATATATCCTATTTGACAGAATTCAACCTGCGTCGGTACGAAAATAACGGTTGTGTTTATTGTGTATATGCATCTAGATATTATGATAAATGTGCAACACATGTTAATCACAAACGACCGTGCCAATTTGATAAGGTTTAAGTCTACGAATTGCCTTCGGATATTAATTTGAATAGCATTCCAAGAAAACACTGATTTCCAACTAGTATTAAACTAACAATTTCCTTGTTTTTCAAGACTAGTTCAAGATAGCAACACTTTGCGAAATAAAGACCATAAAACCATCAGTGTTTCTTATGTATACAATATATTTAATCTAGCTCTGATTTTCATTTCAGATATTGATGAGTGCTTATCTAACCCATGTTATAATAACGCTACCTGTAATGATACGATCAATGATTTTCAATGTGTATGTCTTCCTGGGTTTACTGACAAAACCTGTAACACAGGTAGCTATAAAGCAGAATTACTGTCATTTCTTATATATTGGGCCTCAAATCTGAATTTCAGATGATAATGGTTATGCTGTTGTTTCATTAAAACCTATAAAGAACTTCTTTCTGCTATCTAACTAACAGTACTATCGATTGAATGTTCGGATTAATGTAATAAATATACTTGTTCGCATTTTAATATATTCATATGGAAGACGGATAGTCAAAGTATACTTTGAGAAGGTTTAATTGCAACGCTGTTATAATTGTTGCACTTTTTTAAGTATTTAGTATTAAAAGGTGTAAATAACATGTTAGTTCCTGTTTTAGAATCATGCTATCCTCATCATTGTTTAAATAATGTAACAACTATGAAATGATGTATCAACTTGATAAGTAACGTATGCCTCTGTTTACATTGGCAAATGATAAAGCATTGTTTAATGTTAACTTGCAACCAGCATAAACGATATGTAACATTAAAAAAAAACATTTGGTCTTTAATTTGACTAAATCTATCAACGTTTTGCTATTCATTATATATCCTATTTGAAAAAATGCAAACTGTATCGGTACGAAAAAAAATGTTTGTTTTGATTGTGACTATGCATCTAGATATAATGATATAACCTCAACACATGTAAATCACAAACGATCGTGCCAATTTGATAAGGTTTATGACGGCATTTTGAATTTGGATATTGCTTTGCATAGCATTCTAACTAACGCTGATTTCCAACAAGTTTAGTTAACTTTGTTCTCTATCAGATGCATAACAGGTAATATATTAATCGTTTGCCTAAAGTTTCTTGTTTTCAAATATCATTCATGATACCAAAGTATTGCGAAATAAAAGCCTCCAAATACAATCAGTGTTTCTTACTAATATACTATATTCGATTTAGCTTTGATTTTCATTTCAGATATTGATGAGTGCTTATCTAACCCATGTTATAATAACGCTACCTGTAATGAAACGATCAACGATTTTCAATGCGTATGTCTTCCTGGATTTACTGACAAAAACTGTTCCACAGGTAACTTCTAAGCAGAATTCCTGGCATTACTTAAATATCGTGTCAAACTTGATACACTAGAAATCTGTGAAGGTTGTTGTTTCGAAAAAAACTTATATCGACTTTTTTGCTGCTACCCTTCATACTTTGCATCGATGGACTTTTCATTGTTTGTTTTTTAAATATATACTTGTTAACACTTTAATATGTTCATATGGGAGACAGGTGGTTAAAGAACATTTTGAGTAGGTCTACTGATACGCTTTTATGATTGGCACATTTCTTATGAAATATACCCTTCTTATCATTCTTTTAATAAATAAGTTTAATATAAAATAATTATGAACTTTATACGAAACATCTGCCTCTGATTACATTTGATAATGACAGAGCTTATCGGTAATTCGTATATTTTCCCATTGATCTTACCGTCTAATATTTTCGAGTATCGGCGTGCTAGCTGTATCACCGAAAATATTAGGCAATACACTGCGTGACGTCATAATATTGCATGACGTCATAACATTGCGTGACGTCATAATTACCAATAAACAGAATAATAGATAGTTTCGTGTTTGAGACTGACTATATCATGTTGAATATCTTAAATCGCAATAACGGGCTCGTCTAGATATTCCACATGATATAGTCAGTATCAAAAACTTAACTACCTATTATTCTATTATATATTAAGTAAATAATGATCAGCAATCAGCATGAAAAATATATACCATTTTAATTGATATGCGTTTGGATTTTCTAATTAACTTGGTGTTTTTGTTCTCTGTAATTTGACTAAACCTATCGACGAATTGTTGTCCCATTACATCTCCTAATGGACAAAATACAACCTGTGTTGATAAAAAAATATAATAAAGGGTCTGCGCATTT
Source organism: Mytilus edulis (assembly GCA_019925275.1). NCBI lineage: Eukaryota > Metazoa > Mollusca > Bivalvia > Mytilida > Mytilidae > Mytilus > Mytilus edulis. The sequence goes on along the minus strand of CM034358.1, from coordinate 37,887,540 downwards.
TGGTTAGTCCATTAACGACCGTGCTCATTTAATATGTTGTTGTTTTTGCATATGAGATTCGGATTTTGATAGAAAAAACAATTCCAACACAAAAATAGTTTTTAATTGTTTTTTTTTATTGATGTGATGTTATATAAACAGTTTGTTGCAAACAGCTTCCTTGTTTTCAAAGAATGACTAATGAAACCAACGTAATCCGAAATTAAGGCTTTAAAATTAACACCTTTTTCTAACGTATGTACTATATCAAATAAGTCTCACTCTGAAATTCATTTTAGGTATTGATGAGTTTTTATCTATCCCTTATTATAACTACATTACCTTTAATGACACGATCAACGACAATCCATTTTGTCTTTTTTAAAATTTATATCATAACATGCATAATACGACAGTATAGTTATAGAAAGAAAAAAAAATGGCTTCTCACACGAACGCTTTCTCTCCCTACTAACACACAGTCACTGCAAACGTACTATTAGGAAGCATGCAAGTCTATATAAAGTAAAAATCAAAAATCAGTATAATATTGTTTATCGTGTTATATAGAAAAAAACTGTTATTGACTGTTTATCTGCAGTAAATAAACTACATCGGAAGAACTTTTTTTGATTGAAAATCTGAGGGATAGTCAAGGTAAAACTGTGGGTCTACTGAAACACGTTAATGCTTCTTTCACATGTATTTCGATATGAATGGTTGTATGTCGTGTAAAGTTTTAGGTCGAATTTTGCACCTCTATTCAGTATCAAAATGTATACTTTTCATGTAGGTTGGAATGAATGTCAGTAGCCAAATGCAATCAACATCTTATTTATAACATTTTATAAATGCGTTTGTAGTTTTCGATCAATCATATGTCTGGTTCTTTTTGCAATTACAAACACTTTTTCAGATATAAACGAGTGTGCCACTTACCCATGTCAAAATGGAGGTAACTGTACAGATGGGGTCAATTATTACAGTTGTGTTTGTGGCACAGGGTTTTCTGGAAAGAATTGTGAAACGAGTAGGTTCCTTTGTTTTTAGATAACAAACGTGGAAAAGATTGTCATAACATTTATGTCCTATATTATTTATTTTCTTTTCAATGTACAGGGAACCAAGAACAAACATATAAATAATTAATCTGTTATGTCGAGCACAAAGTGTCTTCTCTTCCTTAAAAACAATTACAGATATCGATATTCAATATGACCATTTGTTGAAAAAGAAAAACATTACAGTTTCAGATCTTACCTTGCAAAATATTGAAGTGTGTTAAGTCAGCTACGAACAACCTGTTTGAATTAGGAGGTTCCTCCTATTCGGTGGCTAATCATGGCTCGTTTAATATGTCAAAGTTATAGTGAATAATTTGTTTGTTACAAGAAATAGTTATCATATTAAAGTTGTCAACTACTATCTATGTTTTACTATTAACACCGCATTGAAAATGCTCTTCCTCTATGTTGTCAATTTAAATATTTTGATATTAGTAGTTTTGACAATGCAACTAATAACAGTTATATTCAAAGTCTCATATTGTGACTAGTTTTTCTCATTCCATATGTGAACACGTAAATTTGTTTAATATTGTTAAACGTGTCATCATTTTATTTTGGTTTTAATTAATGGCATTTACCGAATGCAATCATGATTTTAACAGTTAGCATAGCGATCTATATCAAATAGAATATAGTTTTCATCGAATTTAGGTCTATCTATTTTACGAATGCAATACTAACTTCCAGATATTAACGAGTGTGCCTCCAACCCATGTGAAAATGGAGGTTATTGTACAGATCAAGACAATGATTACTCTTGTAATTGTGTCACAGGGTATACTGGAAAGAATTGTGAAACGAGTAAGTTATTTTGTTTTTATAAATTTGAAATCGGGAAAAGATAATGATTAAATAAGTCGATTTTAATTTTTCCGTCAATGTGCAGGAAGCCAGGCCACATTGTATAAAAGAAGATAAACTTTTATTTAGCGAAAATATTTGTTTTCGTTTCAATCATACACTTTAGTTGATTCACTCACGAATAACATTTATACCCAATGTATACATGTGTTACATTGGATAGCGTTTCTTATATCAATTCAAGCAATATACTGGGTGATTTTCGAACCAGCTTGTGGTTCCGTTCTCTTTCTTTTATGTATGAAATTTAACCATAACCTGTTTATCTTATTCAATTGATGAGACCCAAAGATATTCAGGATGTTATTAAATAATACCAATCTCTTTTACTTATTTTTAGAGTTTTAAATCTTGCCTTTGTGCTCATTACATATATGGATGACTGCTTGCCTAACCCCTGTGAAAATGATGCAACCTGGTTTGATGAGGTCAATGATTTCCAATGTCTATGTCTTCCTGGATAACAGACAAAAAACTGTAGCACAGATAACTACTCTTAAGCAGCCATATCTTATTAACAAGTAGCATGCGTCATATTTCAATAGCAAAAAAAATGGTTTTTATTATGTTAGTTCATACTTATTTTTAGAGATATACTCATACCCAGTATGCCATTGAATTACAACAATTGCCTAAACTTATATTTTAGAGTTAATAAATTTTGCCTTTGTGTTCATTGCAGATATGGATGATTGCTTACCTAAACGCTGTGAACATGACGGAACCTGTATTGATCTGGTCAATGATTTCATATGCATGTGTCCACCTGGATTTACTGACAAAAACTGTAGCATAGGTACATTTGTAACTCTTATAAAGCTGTACTCTTATACACAAGTTTCATTCCTCATATCTGCATACAGAAAATAGTGTATCTGTTTATTTCGTAAACACATTGTTTGACTGTCTAACCCAACATGCCTAACGACATCAATTGTTTCCAATCAAAATGTATCAATCTTCACTCCTCAAATTTCACTCTATATAACTACCACGTATAACCCTGATACAGATTAATCCTGACGTTGACGCGTTCGAATCGTATGGATCGGTTTGGATGCCAACTAACATATTTAATCCCGCCATATTCTGTGTATGACTCTACGAAGCCAGGAGCGTGTAAGTCAGTGGTTATATATATAGTTTGTTCACGTTTTTGTGCATAGATTATGCCGTTAGTTTTGCTCGTTTGAATTTTTAACATTCGTCATTTCGGTGCATATGTTTTAAAACTGACTATTTGTTATGGCCTTTGCTCATTGATGTAGCCCGTGCGGTGACTTGTAGGTGTTTTTGTTTATGTCGTTTGGTCTCTTGTGTAAAGTTGTCTCAATACCACATCTCTTTTTTTTTATATAGACAGCAATAAACACCACTCAATGGATTATAGGCTTTTGACCTGAATCTCAGAGGCGGGTCCAAAGGGTCTTGGATTACAATATAGTTACCCTAAGGTTTAAGAATATGTGTATGCAATGAACAGTAACTTATGGCCATCGTTATTAATTAATACAGTTTCTTTAATATCGAGATATAAAGATGAAGAGATAATTCATAATATTAATTTAAACATATCTCTTTATAGTGGATTGGGAAACAAATTTTGCAACTTATTTTTATTCCTTTCCACTAAGCGGGTGTGGGTGCTACCTTGTAGCGGCATTAGCCTGCTCTTTTTGTAAATAAACAAGGGTGTCTCTAACGTGCAAGATATTTGACTCTCTCTATTCACATATCAGCCATGTATCGTCCCCTTCCGACGGACTATCAACGTTATATTAACTGGTTTGATTTCTTCGATTATGTTGTTTTTGTTTGTTTTTAAGGTATAAAGATTATGCCTTATTTTTTCGAACATTACAGTCTTTCTACTGTTGTTCCAAAATCTAAGATTGGTCATTCTGGTTACTATAAGCACTTTTTAGTCTGTGTATTATGCCACCGATATGTATTTCATTAAAATTTTGACTTATTTTGGAAAAGACCAAAGGCACCATATTTGTATACCCTAATTACCCCTGGCGTTATCGGTAAAATAATGCGGTTGAGAAAATCATCACTTATCTTCATGATCTTCCTTGTTTTTTATTTCATGTCTTCATAGTTATCAATAAAAAATGAAACGTTTCAAAAATGGTACTGAACAATTTCTGGACCCCTTTATTTGTTACCGACACGCGTACGTTATGGCTTTTTGTTGTTTGCTTAACGATCAGTTGCAAATATTTCATGCATGTTCAGGATAAGCACAAAATAGCAACAAATACTACATGTAGGTTCTTAAAGGGGGTTCTCCGGATTCACGTCAGTTAAGTTTCGACTGCCACTGGATAAAATGAGGACACTGAATAAGGACACAAATGTTGCCTTGCAACAGGCCATTTTTTGAACCCTCAGAAAGTTTTGTCAAGGGTTTTCACAGTGTAGTTAGCGTGGTGATCTCTCTTCATGAGCCATTTGATCTTACATTCCCATTCAGGCTAGACGTGGCTGCGTGCTTTTACATCCCGCACAGCTAAACGAGTGACCAACTTTGGTTTGTTTTTACTGCCGGTCGGAAAAGACCAAAGTGATCATATCGATATGTTTATTTCCCAGTAATCCTTCACCAAATTATTTCAGAGATCACAATAAATGGCTACAAAGTTTTGCTATACCTGTTTTTAAATCATCACTTAACATGATTACTATATATTCACACTTATGAGAACTCATAAGATCGTACATGTACATCATCTCGATACTGTTTACTTTTCATATTTGAAATTGGACAAATTCATGCGTTTTAATACGTCTTTACCTAAATCAGTTAAAATAATACTAATTGCTACTTTAGGTAAATGATTAACCTCTTAGTTGCAATTCGGTTTGAGATAACTATCAGTTAATTCAATGTCTATTATATTGTCGATTTTTTATGTAAATGGTTTTTGTGCCTTGCACCGATATTTTGAATACTAGTAGGTCATTTTCAACTGTGCCATTTTTTTTATCATGTTGTGTTTGTTATTACAACAGTGTCCAAGGTTAAGGAGATAATTGGGGGCTCATAAGTTCAATCCCGTCGCATTTTTTTGTTCGGTCCAACGTAATTAAGGTACCTGTAGTACGCTGGTTATATAGGTCTGCTATCTTTTTTTCTTTAAAAATAATTCATAAGTTATAAATACATGACAGTAAGGTTCTCGTTTTAAATCGTAGCCTATCATAGTCGATTATACGGTATAGGTGAATGTTGTACTATTATAATTGCTTTATACACCCACTTCACTTAACTTTGGTGGGCAGTTGTCTCACTAGCATTCACACCATCTCTACAAAGTTTTATATGTAAAAATGATACAGTCAGTTGAAATGCCATCTAATGCATTCGGCAAATTAAGTTCAACGAGCACCTATCATTTGCTTCCATCTAGGCGAATTTGGACCAATATCGGAACTTGGAAGAGCCTTTAATTGTAAAAAGTTTTATTGGCTTTACTGTACTTTTGAAACTTCATTTACTTATGAATATATATTTATTAACAGTTTATTTCATCTGTTATAACAGTCGGGGCACTTAGCGAACTCCATAATATTATGGAATTGGCTAAATTTGACTGCTTTATGAAAATCCATAATATTATGAGATTAAATAATATTTCCAGTTATATTATGCGTATCCATAATTTTGAATATTATTGAATTTCATAATTATGCATGAAAAAATTAAATTTGATGTGTCCGAAAAACAATGTTTTGGGTACTGCTAACAAGTTCCGTAATTTATTAATCTTAAAATGCTATTTTTATGATCATCTATTGATTATATTCATCCGACAATCGTCGCCTTGCTTACGTCATCATTATAAATAACGGACTGCAATAAATTTTGATACTCTGCAATATTCGTTCTCAAAATGGATTGTTTTGAATCTTTGCAAATTGGCTAAAATTCTAGGGTTTTTTGCCTGAAATCTAGGAGTTTTAACAACTTTATATCAATCTTAGAAAAAAAGGCAATTCTCAACATCCTTCAAATGCATCCTGCAATAAAAAAAGAAATGAATAATATACATACTAAAATTTTAGAATTCCTTTTTGTAAGTTATATTTTACATTTTGAATTATACAATAAACTAAAATTGTTAGCCTACTGAAATTTTACATTCAAAACTCAGTGCTAAATTTTTAGCTTTCAAAGATTCTCATTTCAATGTTATTGGCTCGAGTTTTAACTGTTTGAGCAATTTGGACAAGAACAGTTAATACATGAACAAAAATGCTAAATTTTTAGTAAAAAAAAATATCACATTTTGCTCGAAAAATTGCAATTTGATTTTATTGTAATATAGTTAATTGTAAATTATAAGCCTGGTACCTTTGAAAAGCACTTAAACGTACCGCATTTCTCACAAAATTCATAAATTGGCATCAACATGCTTAATAGTCTATCATCAAATTATACTAATCGACATTTTGTGGGATTTTATTGCTCTAATTTGTAGGTATGATGTGGTTTGAGAAGGTTTGGTATTCTTTTCGATATTTCACGTTTTTTGACACGGTATTGTTGATGTTTTCGCCAATTGAATTCTGAGTTTGCCTTAGGCATCAGCAACCTGTTACTATTCAATGTACTATAACTATATTATATTCCCCATTTCCATTCTCAATTTTATTAGACAACCCCCCTTTTTCCCTTCTGATAATGGCTGGATCTGCCCCTGTATCTTGATTTCAGAATACTAAGTAACACAGGTACTTGTTTACATGAAAGTTTCAAAGAAACACAATAGCTGCATTTGCATATTTATGACACGGTATTATCGCTAAATCTTTGTTATCATCCTCCTTTTGTATACTTCAAATTCATATTGTATACCAGTACTGTTTATTTAATTTTGTGTCTACATATATGATACGTCGTTTGTTTTAATAACAATATGTAAATCATTAAGATTAAGTCAAGACAAGACAAACTAAAAGAGGGGTCAGTTTGGCTTTGGACAGGCGAGTGAAGATGTCCAAAATATGAATAAAAAAATACTTGAATAAATGTATAACAAACAACAGTTGACTGTGCTGTTTGAACACATATATATCAGCTATAGAACTTGTACATGACCATATGGGTTCAGTAGATTTTTTGTTTACATTTTATCATACATATAACAACTAGAAAAACAAGTCAAATATAAAGAAATACTCACGTAAAAGATTCCTGATGTTTCCTCCTGTTTTGGTATGATTCTTTCTCTAAATAAAATTCTTATTGCAATTTATAAAACAGAAAAAAATGATGTTTTTGCCATTTAACTATAAATAAAAAATAAATTTGCGCCATTTTGAAGTCTTCAAAATTCTTTATCTTTCAAACGCTTTAGACAAAGGATAAATCAAGGACTTTTCAAACGTTCATGTGATTTCAGCATTTAAAGCGCTTTTATGTTTTGACTTTTGTCTCCTAAATGCTTGAATAAGTGTTTGACCTTTTATATTATTTGTTTTAAATGGTGTTTCAACAAAGGAAGCAATTATAATATATTTCTAATTTAATTTTAACTGCTCTGATGTTATTACCTGTCATCACGGACCAGTCCATATATATACAGGTTTTTGAGATAAATTCATTAATTAGTGTTCAACTATTTGTCCCATACTAGTATCATACCGTCAGTTCTTTTATGTATCCGCGTGGTGACACTGATAAGTGATTAGAATCAATAATAGTTGTAACGACAATTATCCCTATCACACACATACTCAAATAGACTGTTCATATGCAAATTAAAGCGTAAGATCAGTTGAAATTACATTTGTTATAACAGATATTATTTCGATTTTTTTTTAAGAAACCATGCCAGCAAAAAAAGGAGTTTTTATTCTGCAATTCCTTTGATTCCCTAGAATTGTCCAATAATAAATATTTAAAAAAAACCCCTAATATTTCAGTCCACCAAGTGCAGCTGACAGTCAACTTTGTTGTCTTATCTTTTTGCTCTTTTGGTCGAATAGCTCTTCACCTGTTTCTGTTGTTTTTCTTACATTCTCGTCTTTCAAATATCAGGCTCTGAGCGTAAATGATTAAGATCAACCCGGAAAAGCGCTTTGGACGCATGCAATATATATACCTTTTTTTCATTTTTTTGTTGTCAACAGTTATCTTAGTCTGACTTCAGTAACAAACTGTTGTCATAAGTGCTGTAATATGAAATGTATGACACAACGCAAGGAGGGGGATATAAGGTAAACTTTGTTTGCAAAAGAGGGGCGAAAGATACCAGAGAGTCATTCAAACTCATACATGTAGATCGAAAATAAACTGACAACGCCATGGCTAAAAAAGAAAAAAAAGACAAACAGACAAATGATAGTACTCATGAAACAACATAGAAAACTAAAGACTAAGCAACACAACCCCACCAAAAACTGGAGGTGATCTCATGTGCTCCGGAAGGGTAAGCAGATCCTGCTCCATATGTGGCACTCGTCGTGTTGTTTATGTTATTACACATCCGGTATATAGTCTACTTCGGTAGGTCATATTCATGCACAAATGAAAGGGGATTAATGTTACCACTTAAGGAACATATACAATATCATCTGTGAAACTGTTATTCCATAACGGCCACCCGTCTCGTGATGGCGTCTGTAACATTAACAAAGGGATGATTTTAACTTCACCATTTGGAACTCTTGGTTTAATAACTTCCTTGTGAGCAGCAATCCTCTACCAAGAAAATCCTGTATTGATAGGAAATACAAGATCGGGAAAACCGTACCAATTTAGAGATATCTACTCAGTATGCAGGCGCTGGCTGCTAGAATGTGCACTACTAAGACCCTCATTGTCAATGTTTAGATGTAAGTCAAGATAAAGGCTGACTTAACTGTATCTGTTTTATCCGTCATCTCATGCTCGATGGGATAGATGCGTTCAATATAGTCACAATAGCAATTGCGATAGTGGACAAAATGATACAGTAGTATTTGTTAACTCGTGCAAAGTTAGGATTTTTGGAAGGAAATACCTATGCTTCCGAATGTATATATAATATGCATGATTATTTATTTGTAACTCCGATTCTTCCACTTAAGCATGTTAAACTCACTTTCTCATTCATTGGTGTGGGAGGAATCAAACTTTAGAGATAAGTGCCAAAAAAAAAGTAGTCGACATTTCAAAATCTTTGCATAGACATTTGTTAACTCATTTAAGCTCTCCTGCTGAAGAAGCATTCATAAAAGTACTCCGGAGGCGCATTGTTTATGAAATGTAATGCGAGTTCTTTATGCTATCAATGCTAAAAAAAAACTTTCGGAGAAAGCATATAATTTTTGTTTAGGTCTGTTAAGTGAGCTGATGTTTTATACTAGAATCATAAAACAGTGTGGTCCTGGCCATTGATTGACGACCTAAACTATCCCATTGACTGGGACAGATTAGGAAGTCGGTAACAATCACTGCTCACTATGTACTTGTTAAAGACACTGAATCTGTGGGGTCACCAAAGGTTCTTAACACCTAAATAAAGCAATTCGAAAAACGAATCCGGATTAATACGATGTGTTGATTTATATCAATAATATAAATCAAAACATAAAGGTTATTCCTGAATAATTTTTTGAATTATTTTATTATTAAAGGTGTTAAGAACCTTTGGTGACCCCAAAGTTTAAATTATGTAAGAAGTAAGAAGTAAGCAATGGTCGTTACAGACAAACGTTCACCTAATCTGTCCCAGTCAATGGGATAATTTAGGTCGTCAATCAATGGCCAGGACCACACTGTTTTGAATATGATTCTAGTGCCATATGGCTTATTTACTGGTTGAAATTGATCTTTTATCTGTAGATAACACTTGTATTGATGACAGAAATGATAGGGTCCTGATATTTTATATGCTTTAATATGCTAGAAGCTCAATCAACATTTACCCTAAACTTGGTCTCTGCTTTTGAATAATCTCTTTGAACTGTTTCTCTAGATGTTATTCCTGACAATACAGTTTCTATGTATGTTCAACTTGCCGTTTGTTTTCGTTGTAGTTCAGTGCTTTTGATGTTCTGTTTTCCTCTTATTAATTGATTGTTCGGTTTTGACTTGTAATTCGAATTTGTTTTATTGTTTGATTAGATTTAAATTTATGACTATTGAACAGCGGTATACTTCTGTTGCTTTAAAGACAATCAAAGAGTTTTTTCATGATGAAGGCTATACTGTAATATTCATATCCTTGTGTCTTTGGTTGGTGAGTAGACCATAAGCAATCATGAAACCTAATTACCTAACTAAAAAAGTTATTCCAGGTATGCATGTAGGATTAATGACTTTGAAGGAGGAAAATAAGAAATAAAACTGTCACGTTGAGAAACTTTAAAATACCCAATCAAGAGAGTCTAAGTTCCCTGTACAACAGTAATTGAAAAAGGACATTATTTTGTCAAATGAGCTACACAAGTAACAAAGTAACAAAGCCAAATATTT
>CM034358.1:37742987-37877140 GCA_019925275.1 Mytilus edulis | reverse complement strand
ATTGAAATATTTTCGTGATCAAATCAAAATAATGATCGCTAAAGTCGCTAAATTTCATCTCCAAAATCGATTATCAAAGGTACCAGGCTTATAATTTACAATTTACTATATTGCATTGCGATCAACATGTTATTTTTTTTTACTAAAACTTTAGCATTTTTTTCATGTATCAACTGTTTTTGTTCAAACTGATCAAATTTATAGTTAAAACTCGAGCTGATTACATTTAATTGAGAATCTTTGAAAGCTAAAAATTTAGCCTTGAGTTTTGAATGTAAGATTTCAGAAGGCTAAAAATTTAGTTTATTGTATAAATTTAAAAGTACAATATGACTTAGAACAGGGAAATGCTAAAATATTAGTATGTATATTATTTATTTTCTTTTGTTATTGCAGGAAGAATTTGAAGGTAGCTGAGAATTGTCTTTTTTTTCTAAGAAAAATTGAATTAAGCTGTAGTATTTAAAAGTTTGATGCAATTTCTCTAAACAAAAAGAAATTCATTAGATTTCAGGCAAAAAACATAGAATTTTAGCCAATTTGCAAAGATTCAAAACAATCCATTTTGAGAACGAATATTGCAGAGTATCAAAATTTATTGCAGTCCGTTAAATGCTTTCGTCTTCAACGTCTTTTATCTAGGACAGTATTTTGTACAAGGGAGACAAATCGTGTCGTCTTATAAGCCATCTTTTTCTTAAATGTATTATCGTTCCTTAAACAATGAATAAATCGCGTTTTAGAAAATAAATGTAGAAAATAAGTGTGTCAGTTGACCTCGTTTTCAATACATTAGTTTTATCAAGGGGAAATGTTATAAAAAAATAGTACACATCCTTCAGACGTCTTTATAAATTATAAATGACTATGTACACAATAGGTATAGAAACACATTACTTTCACGTGTTTATATGTCTTGATTTGACGAAATTTAATTAATGGTCAGATCCACAAAAACTCATTACATGCAATTGTTATTGTTTCAAATTCAGTTTATGTTGCAGACCGTTTTAATGTTGCTTATGTGTATTTGTGCATATCGGGTTAGGTGGGTACTTTAATTCGAATACACATGCATACAACGTATTTTTTTAAATGTTTCTTTTCAAATCCTTTAAAATTAAAATTGTGTCTGTAAAAGAAAAGTTTCTTGTGTTGTCTTACATGTAAATAAAAATTACATCTTAGAATAAAAATCGAGACATCAAGACAGAATTTAAAAAAAAATCATAATCTATAAACATAGGCAGGTAGAAATTAGATATTCATTTTGATGTATTACCAATAAATATTTATTTCGACGTCGGTCAATATTTGATGATAGATACACCTGAGTATTTAAAACAGCACTATGACATTTATGATTGTTATTTTCCTGCATATCAAAATTCAGTTTTTGTCCATTTGACTTCTATATATCTGCAGAAAAAAATTCTTAAAAAAATAAGATAACATATTGGTTCTTAAGAACCACAAAATTAATGTATATAGATCATCAAAACCTATACAAGTATAAAAACAGCAGAAGAAATAAATTGTAAATATCAAACTATTTCAATGCGAAGCAAGGTCATGTAATACAATATTATTTAGTTCAGCAGTATGATTAATTGGTAAGAAACAGATGACATAATTTACGTTTGATATGAAAATTTATACACATTGCAGAATGAACTCACAATATTAATGCCTAGTTAAAATTATATCACAACGTACTAATGGGAGTGCAACCTGTCAAAATAATCTTTTGGAAATAAAGATATAAGTACTGTATGAAATGTGGATGATGACTTATGCATGACGACATTTATAATAGACTTTTATTTTTGTTTGTTAATATATAATATTAAAATCGAAAAAAAAAATCTATTTCTATTTATCAAAATTTATTCGTTGACTTCTTTGCACATCATACTAGTCAAAACACGAAGTTTGTTAGTCAAAATATAATATAGAATAATATAAATAAATATATTAAATATTTATAATATAGAGATTTGAACACTCCAAACAAATATCAATCACTACGTGTTAATCGCAATTCATTGAATTGTAAATCAGTTGATTCAAACAATAAAATATAATATAAAAGCTACGAGAAATGTTGTATAAAGGTTTAAAAATTGTTCTATTATCTCGGCTAATATTCTAAAACTTTAACACCTGTATTCCTTAATTTCCGAATTAAGTAGTATTTTTTTATTGAGAGTAATGACTTATTGCTCCGGATTCACAATAATATGTCCGAGTAGGACGTCATGTCTAATTACATAAAATTGAGATCGAAATAGGGAATATATGTAAAAGAGACAACACTCCAGCCAGAGAGCAGACAACAGACTGACACTTTGTGAACTAGCAAGACTTGAATCCTGGTCAACATTTCAGACTAGTAAAAAGCCGGGTTGATATGGTATTATCGTGTTTTGTCGTAAGAAACTGTTTTTCTCCAATTTAAGTTTAAACGAGTGAATTCATATAAGATATATGACGTCCCATTGAATTGCTTTAAACTAATACAATAATAAATCACATATACGAATGTTACTACCTATTAAGTTTACAAAAATGTCGCGCTTACAAAATACTAAAACAATATAACCACTCTCTGTGAAAGATGGGCGACAGATTACAGAGGGACAGTCAAACTTATAGATCGAAAATAAACTGACAAGGCTATGGCTAAAAAAGAAAAGACAAACATTCAAATAATAGAACCCAATACACAACACAGAAAGGTAAAAACTGAGCAACACGAACCCCAACGAAAACTGTGGATGATATCAGGTGCTCCGGAAGGGTATGCTGATCCTGATCCACATGTGGCACCCGTCGTGTTGCTCATGTTATTACAAACCCGGTAAATACTTTAATTCGGTATGTCATATACGTGAAAAGGAAAGGGGATTTTAGTTATGAAATAAGGAACATATCCGATATCATCTGTAAAACGGTTAATCCATAACTATCATTTATCATCTACAAAATACCACATTTAATAACCATACTCTATCGACACCATTCAAACTCTCGTTAATGGTCATCTTTGAAAAACTAAAGCTAATGATTGAAAAGTTTTGAAGAAGGCTTATTTTCTTTGGTAAAGTGCTAGTTACATTACACCATAACGAATATTATGGTACACCATAATTTAAGATATATTATAAAAATCAATAATATTATAAGATAGCATAATGTGTGGATTAATATTATGAAATCAAATAATTTTGAAAATGCTTATAATGCATCAACATATTAAAAAATCGATCATATCGTGATAACGATTTTATTGGATTATGTTTTTGTTTCGGTAGACATGTCTATCATTTGGTGCTCTCATAAGATAAACACTGGCAATGTTTTGAATTTGACATAGGTAACAATTTATTTGAAAATAAACAATTTATCCGCCATTTCTTTTACTTTAAAAAAAATCATAACTAAAAAACAGGCTAAGGATACCCAGAGGACATAAAAACCCACAAGTCGAAAATAAACTGAATAAGCCATGGCTAAAAAGAAAACAAAAAAACACTCTGAAAACAGTAAACATTTCAGAAGAATAAAAAAACGTAGACAATTTCATCTAACATTTACAACATACCCAATTTAATAACCATACTCTGTCGATGTACTCTTCGATTCTATTATATAAGTGCATTAATCTTAAAGCAATGTACTGATTCGTTCATTCAAATAAAGCAGTCAATATGAAAGTTTCGACACCATTCAAACTCTGGTTCATGGACATTTTTATAAAACTTAAGTTTGTGATCGAAGAGATTTGAAGAAGGCTTATTATCTTTGGTAAAGTGCTACCCAAAGTATTTTTTCGTGAAAGCAGCATACCATCCGTATATACATTGAACATCCGTTCTGTCCGGACATCTTTTTTTTTCATCGGTTAGGCGTCCGTTCGTGCTATCCGGTAAGGTGTGACCGAAGCACGAACGGACACCTAACGAATGATAATAAAAGTTGTCCGTTGACAAAATTGTTATCCGTTGGGAGACCGTTGATGTACTGACCGAATACAGCGGACGTGTAACGGATGCCTTACGGACACATACCGGATATGCAAAGTACGAGAAACGGAAACGTACCGGACAGAACGGATGTCGAACGTACATCCAACGGAAGAGTACCGCATAAAACGCACACCTAACGGAAGCGTACCGGATAAAACGGATGAACAATATATACATATATACGGAAAAATAAAAGGCAACAATAATAATACATGTACATCGCATACATATTCAAAAACTGTTTTTGGTTTATTCTTCAAAATACCGCATAAGGTCAGCGTCTGAAATAAGAGCTGCTTGATTGTGAAGAATCGCCCTTACTTTAAGGTTGATTATGAATAATAAGAATTCATGAACCTTAAGAAATCTGACATACCAATAACTGGCATTTCTGACGCAAAAATTTCAATTGGCATATATCCGTTTCAGATCCGTTGATCATCCGTTTTATCCGTTATACGTCCGGTAGAAGTCCGTTTCTCATTCGTTCAATATCCGTTTTATCCGTTATACGTCCGGATGAAGTCAGTTGATGAGTTTACCATCCAGACCACCAACAGATCTATAACGGACACGTAACGTATACAAAATGGAAACGAAACGGACGAGTACCGTACAAAACGGACGCCTAACGGACGTTCAAAGGACATTTTATCCGTTGGACGTCCGTTCAACGTTTTGAATATGATCAAAATTTTCCACCGGACAGAACGGACGTCGATGGATAAAACGTACGCTTAACGGACATGCAACGGATATGGACGTACGTCTTAAGAATAAGAACGGACGTCTAACGGACATGAACGGATTGAAAAAAGGTTTTCCGTTAGGCGTGCGTTCGAGCTATCCGGTAAGATGTGACCGAGGCTTTTCTTGCATCCTTTTTTGCAACACACTATAAAACACGATTTTACATTTCTAGCGATAGACTTTACATCTACAGCGCTTGAATTTAAATCTTCAGCGCTACACTTTATACGGATTTGGCTATACTTTTTGGACCTTTTGTATTATAGCTCTTCGTCTTTTTCCGTGGTGTTTTGTCTGATGCTTGGTCCGTTTCTGTGTGTGTTACGTTTCGGTGTTTTGTCGTTGTTCTCCTCTTATATTTAATGCGTTTCCCTCGGTTTTAGTTTGTTTCCCCGATTTTGCTTTTTGTCCCTGGATTTATGAGTTTTGAACAGCGGTATACTACTGTTGCCTTTATTTATATTATTCAAATATCAATTATTTTGGCCACAAGCATCACTGATGAAGAGACATGTATTGTCGAATTGCGCATCTGGTGCAAGAAAATTGATACCGTTAATTTTATTACTACCACTGGGTCGATGCCTCTGCTGATGGACTATTAGTCCCCGAGGGTATCACCAGCCCAATAGCCAGTACTTCGGTACTGGCATGAAAATACGGATTTTTTTATGTTTTATTAAAATTTGCTATTACAAAATTATAGAAATTGTTATAAATTAAGGAATGTATCTCCCTCATGCAAAGCTCGGATTCCTTTCACGGATTTGGCTATACTTTTTGGACCTTTTAGGTTATAGCTCTTCGTCTTTTTTATAAGCTTTGGATTTCAAATATTTTGGCCACGAGCATCACTAAAGATACATGTATTGTCGAAATGCGCATCTGGTGCAAGAAAATTGATACCGTTAATTTTATTATATCTTCAGCGCTAGACTTTACATCTTCAGCGCTGGACTTTACATTTCCAGCGCTTGACTTTACATCTCCAGCGCTAGACTTTATATCTCCAGCGCTTGACTTTACATCTAGATCTCCAGCGTTTAACTTTACATCTCCAGCGCTTGATTTTACATCTCCAGCGCTTGACTTTACATCTTGAGCGCTAGACTTTGCATATCTCTAGCGCTAGATATTACACATCTCCAGCGCTAGAATTTACATCCCCAGCGCTAGACTTTACATCTACAGCGCTTGACTTTACATATCCAGCGCTGGGCTTTAGATCTCCAGCGCTGGACTTTACATCTCCAGCGCTGGAGTTTACATTTCCAGCGCTTGACTTTACATCTCCAGCGCTATACTTTATATCTCCAGCGCTTGACTTAACATCTAGATCTCCAGCGCTTAACTTTACATCTCCAGCGCTTGATAGTACATCTTCAGCGCTAGACTTTACATCTCCAGCGCTTGGTTTTACATCTGCAGCGCTTGACTTTACATCTCCAGCGCTAGACTTTGCATATCTCCAGCGCTAGATTTTACACATCTCCAGTGCTAGACTTTACATCCCCAGCGCTAGACTTTACATCTTCAGCGCTTGACTTTACATATTCAGCGCTAGACTTTAGATGATCTCCAGCGCTGGACTTTACATCTCCAGCGCTAGACATTACATCTTCAGCGCTGGACTTTACATATCCAGCGCTGGACTTTACATATCCAGCGCTAGACTTTACATCTCTAGCGCTAGACTCTATATCTTTAAAAGACACTTTATAATCTGTGTGAGACCAACAGGGCTTCGTACTTTAGAGCCTCTAGTTATTTATTATAAAGAAATCGCATGTATAGGCGCACCTGTATTCTGGTTGATATTCGCATGTGTTACGGAGAATATATCTCCCAATTGAAACTATATTCCGCGCTTGTATGACAGTTATGAATATTTTTATATTTTTCTCATAGTACTTGTTATATGATATATTTTATAACAATTGCATTAGGATTTTTTGTAATTTCACGTTTAAATTTGCAAAAGTATTATCTCCTCTAAAGCAGTGACATCGAATGTTTGCTTATAACTAATTTTTTTATCCAATATTTACAACATTTATTATAATTTCACAACATTGTTTTCGCTGTAATAAAAGCGAACTGTTTACGTCTGCAACATTAGACAGAAAATTTCACACTAAGTTAACCTGATTCCCAGAGATGATAAAAACAATATAATTAAATATCCACCAGCTGCATTTGCAGACGACTATTATTTGAACTCTTAATGACTAGACTGACCTACTGAATGTGTCATAATATTTAGGAATCCCGTTAAGATTAACGTTCAACTTTCTACACTGTAATAAACTATTTAAAAAATACTGTTAGTTTTAAAAGAAATTGTAACTTTGTTTCAACATAATTCATATTGTACTGAAAAATAACGATTAGATTAATTTAACTTGCAAAATTAAAAGTAAAACTATAAAAACGAGTTCTACTCTACTTAAATTCAATCATACTCCTTCAAACTATTTAAAACTAGTAACTATTGTTTTTCAATAATTTAAAACTACTTAAGTTAAGATATCTAATCGGGTCCTACTAAAAAGCGTCGGGAGCGCCCGGGGAAAATATATAGAGATGAATGTTTCGATTTTAACAATAAGATATGAATACTATTTCGAAAAGATAATAATGGATCACAGTTTATACTGAAGATTTATAAATCGTTAAACACCGACAGATACGTTTCTCAAATTTTCCAGATAAATATTAATTTTATAAAATTAAAAGACTTGCACATTATTTAAGAACGGTAAAAGTAATTGAACATGCAAGTGTTCACCATGCAGTTGCGAATATTAGACCTCGGGCACTGATTTTTTTTAAAACTAACTAAATATACGTTTTGATCGAGGACAATATCGTTCATGATTCTTCTATATACTTATATTTACCAACTTATATACAATTTTTAAATCTAAAATGTAAAAGTGCAACAACACTATCTACACACTTTAGATTTAGCATCGTAAATATCCCCATTTATACGGGTGAAGCACGTAATGTTTTTTTTTTCATTCAGGAAATCACTTATTCTCCCGGGCTTTTTTTTTCTTTTCTCGGGCGCTCTCAGGCGTTCCCGCGCGCTTTTTAGTAGGACAGATCTTATGGTATTATTTATTTATCGTAGGACATGTAGAAAAAATCCGTCCTTTCGGATAAGTAGTTTTATACATATCACCCCAAGGTTATCCTAGTAACGTGTCCAGTAACGAGTAGCAACACAAAAAACAATTAAATGGTGGTGTCAAACTGTCAAATCCAATGTATCTGTGTTTTCCCCCAAAATGTTTTTATACGGAGCACTCAGGGGAGGACTAGATAACTTCTTTAACACCGAAAAATATATTAGAAAAAAAAAATGAGTAAATGATATGTTTTAGAAACTGTAATCACAATGACTGACATGCTTGAAATGCTAAATTGGATGCGCAGTTGCTTATTAATTTTTTTTCTTCAATTTCAACCCACCCCATTTTTTTTAAGAAATGAATATATTTCATAGATAAGACTACATCCATTTTTTGGGGTAAAATATGGTTCTTTAACTCCTAACATTGGTAGAGCCTTCAAACACCAAACCCTGGATCAGTGCATTTAGTCTGTTATGATTATGAAAGAAGACATGCATGTAAAGAAATGACTAATGACCAGTGCATTATAGGATTTACATTTTTCCTTTTGGTCAATCATCTTGCAGGGTCCAAACGAGTTCACCTGTATGTGTGCCATTTGTTTTTTTAATTTCTTTATCAGCTATTGACTTGGTATCTTCTTATCAAATAATGTGTGTAAAATTTAAATCTCATTTAGATATATACAAGTTAGTTTCTTACCCTTTCTACTTAACAAAAGCCATTTGCCAATGTAATAAAAAGAATAACTAATCAAAGATTTCAAATAGGCTGCGTGCATTAGCAAATTCATGTGTTGTTCGGTCACTCGTTGAATATTTTTCTTTTTGGATTCTTCGATAATTTATTCTTTAAATCTCATTTTAATTTCAATTGTACGTACACGTCCTTATGTATATGTGTTTGTTAACTGGAAAATAATTCTCGGTCTTAAAATCAATTGTACGTCGTATACTTTTCTATGTTAAACTTATAGGCACTTTTGTTGTATGTTTATATCATTCGTTTTTTTTTTAGACATTTATTTCTTCCATTAGTTCACTGTTGTAGCCAAAACATATATTCAAAAGGCTAAGTCTAAGAAATCAAGTTGAACCCCATCATGAGTTGAAACATCAATATATATAGTCTTAGGTCTCTACTTTTTATATTTTGTTGTAAGAGATGTATAAATACTCTGTCACGTCCGGTCTATGTTTTAGTTAGTTTTTTTTCTGTTTGTATCGATCTGATGAGATAAGCCATTTTCAACTGGCTTCTATAGTTTGTTCATGTGTTAGAAGGTTGAGCGCTAAAAACATGTTTAAACCCGCCACATTATGTATGCGCCTGTCTTTTGTATAGAACCTGCAATTTATTAGTGGTTGTAATGGTTCATGTCATTAATTTTTGTTTTTTCCCAATTGATTTGTGAATTATGCCGTTATTTTTCTCAATTTAATTGTTTCACTTTTTATTTATGTCGTGGCCTTTCATAATCGACTTTAAGGTATCGGCTTTTGTCATTGTTGAAGGTCGTACCGTAACGTTACCTCTTATTGCTAACATCTACTTAATATGAACTTTGGTGGAAAGTTGTCTCATTGACAATCATACAACATCGCCTTATATTTATAAACTTAGGAAATGTATAGGAAATAGTAAGGAAATTGGAAATATATATGCACGCCATTTAATAGAATTCATGCTAGTGCTTTATTACAGAAAATAACATGCAAAACATTAAACTTTTGAAGTTGTAAATTGTGTTAAAGCTTGCGGAAGAATATCTCAAAAACGTTTTACGACACTCCCGGTAAGGACCGGTAACTCTGTATTGTTTTGCGGGAAAATATGAATGGCTTCTCATATCTAATCTTTCAGAAAAATCGATTTCTTACAAAAGAGTGTCCACCATGCACTTACACTGCACTATTAAAAGCATAGTAGAATATATTGATATACAAATGGATGAAATATAAAAAAAGAAGATGTGCATGGTATGATTGCCAATGAGACAACTATCCACAAAAGACCAAAACTGAGACTACTATAACACATGTGTTATAGTAGTCTCAGACCAAAATGACACAAACATTAACAACTATAGGTCACCGTAAGGCCTTCAACAGTGAGCAAAGCCCATACCGCGTAGTCAGCTATAAAAGGCCCCGATAAGACAATGTAAAACAATTCAAACGAGAAAACTAACGGCCTTATTTATGTTTAAAAAATGAACGAAAAACAAATTTGTAACACTTGAACAAACGACAACCACTGAATTACAGGCTCCTGACTTGGGACAGGCATATACATAAATAATGTGGAAATTATATATACAGCCCTTGGATGGTGTAAACTTTCCAAAAAAATTGTATAGTGTACTGGTGTAATAGTGTAATGGTGTAAGGTGTATGGTGCTGTGGTGTATGGTGTAAGGGGAGTGGTGTAATGGTGTTTGAGGAATGGTGTGATTGTGTAACGTGCGATCGGGAATTGTGTGAATGATGGTGTACGACATCTCATTGGTTGAAACGAATTTCTTTTTATTTTATTTTTTCGAATTGTAAACATAAACAATAATAATAATCTTAATATTTGAAATTTAATTGCATTATGGGAAATTTCGGATCGTGTAGATAGATGATGGGGAATGGTGCATGGTGTAATGTGTAAGGTGTATGGTGCAAAGGTGTAACGTGTATGGTGTAATGGTACAAGGTGTATGGTGTATGGTGTAATGCTGTATGGTGTATGGTGTATGGTGTTAGTGGGAAGTTTACACCATCCAAGGACTGTACATGTAACTGTTATATTAATAATAAAATAACAACAAACCAGTGCATACTCTGTGACGTTTATTATATTAGTATAATAGTCCCAGGTATACTGATTTGTATTTAAACAATATCATAGTTATTACGGTGCGGTTGAATTTCCTGTCATTTATTCATCATCCGCGCAAGAACTTGTCTCAGAAAAAAATATACTCTGTACATTAAACTCAGTTTCAGGTATAGCAAATGTACAGAGGTGTGATCTTTTTTTTGACCAACCACAAGAACTTGAGTCATCCGATGTTCAGTACTTCATTACTTTCATTAAGTTGGAAGTTTTCAGTTCAAAATCGATTCATGAATTTTTTTGGTGAAAATAAGATTTTTGAAATATCAATTATTGCAACAACAGAAATCGCGTATTAGTCTTCAATAGTTTTAATAAGAACATAACACTTTGTAAATATAGGACCAATTGGCCTATTATTTTCCTTATTACAGTGTATCCAATTCAATGATATACATTGCCTTGTATTGTTTCTTGTGTTCGTCCGGAACCATTCATGAACTATTTGCCACTGGAGTCCAATCAAATCGTTTCCTTTGTTGACTAGTATATATATAAATCGATTGAAGCTTGTTTATATCAAGTGACTAATTACATGTAATATTTTTTTTATAAACTGTAGTATCAAAGCTCCTCTATGCACACAAGACGTAATTTATTATTAATAATGGACTTCTTTCAGTAGTTATTTTATATCTATGTTAGTCTTTGGTATACCATTCTTACATGTCAGTCCTCTCCCACCATAACACCACTCGATTTTGGTTAATAAGTTGAAAAGTTAAATTTCGTTTATTGTTAGTGTAATGTATCAAGAAAACAAAGACGGGTTCAAACAGAAAGGTTTTGAAATCAAAGATAACTGTGCACCTTAAGATCAGCATGGGTTTATTAGTCGTCAATACGTGTACTTAAAGTCCAGTCTAAAAATAAGCATACTAGGTACTTTGATTCAAGGACGAAACCACGATGTCTAGTCTTACTAAAAAATATAATCAATATTCAAACTCTACTTATGAACATTAGAACAGATTATACCCATGTCATATCTTTTACCACTTAATCATAAAATAATCGAGTCTTGTCATTGCCAGTGGCGATCTATGATAGGGCGTGTGCAAGATTTTAACCCCCTCCTTTCATCGAAATAGACAGAAAATAGTATGGTTCTCACAGTTATATGTATCTAAAGGATAAAGTAGTCCTTCACCTAGCTCCTCTCGCCAGTATGAATTGCCTTTTTGGGATTTACACTCCCTTTTCACATTTCATGGATTCTCCCTGATTGTACTAACTATTGTACAGAAATGAGTTAAATCAGTCTAGAAAATACTTAAGGTGGTATGGGAGTCTAAATAGAAATGATAGAATTTGTTCGTTACTTTGCCAAAACTTAGTATCTATTGATACATATCGAAAAATATAATAAAAATGATAAGTCAACGCGCATTTTCTCAAGCTACAGGACGGGAAAAAATGACACATTTTGTATGGATTATACAGAAAAAAAACACCATTTTGTGATTAGAAACTAAACAATAGAATTATTAAATACTTCAGGAAAATATAGTTTTCAGACACTGCTTTGACAATATCAAAAGAAAAGATAGGGTCACCGTACTTTTTTCCGGCTAAAATACAAAATAGGAAAATTCCATGAATCCTTCAGAAAATGCTCTGTTTTAGAGATACCTCCCCCTAAAATGCCAATTAAAAAAACCTAAAAACAAGCCAAAATAGTTAACATTTGCAAAAATATTAATATTTATAAGTTCTATTCTTATAAATTGGCTCTTATAAATGAAAATTCACATTAAATATCTGAATTCCTGCATCAAATTTTGCTATCTTGATGGAAAATCTAGATCTTTGGTTCTCTGATTTTTACAATCCAAGATGGAGGAAGACACTAATACCACCTTAAGACTAGATCATCTTTTATTTAAATTTTCTAAACTTGTAATTTTTTAAGAAAAATATGTATAAGGTTTTCAATCAAATTAGTATTATCACAACTGCATGTGACCATGATGACTTTGTGTACTTTTGAAAATATTACAATTACTGTTACACAGTAGCATATCAGATTCCTAACCATATATATATCTATAGATGAAGGCTATTCATTGGGGAACCGTCGTGTAATGCATTAAATCTTTGCTCGCGTAATTAACATAATTTAAAGAAAGATGTGATATTGTAATCAATGAGTCAATTTTTCACAACAGACCAAGTGACACAAAAATTAATAACTTAAGGTCACCGTACGGCCTTCACTAATAAAAATATACCAAACTGCAAAATCAGTTACAAAGCCTCGAAATGATAGGTAAAACAATTCAAACAAGTTAACAAACAGCCTGACTTATGATTTAATTGGTGAACGACAAAAAATGAATTATACTTCATACGAAAATGCAATATTTTGATGGCTGATACGAGGGTGTTAATTTACTCTATCACATGGCCGAGAGAGTGACAATTTTTTTTTAATGTTACCTTTTCGTCTAGAAAATAGATAGTTAAAGGACAATGGGTTGAATATACATCAAGTAAATAAAAACAAGGCTAAAGTTCCGCTACGTTTTGACTCAGATTTTATCATTTGACTGTCAATCCCCCCCCCCCTCCCCAAAAAAAAAACAAAAAAAAAACAAGACCGTTCCTGTTTGTATGGTTTAACACTAGTAATTTTTAGGACACTTTGTAGCTTGTTGTCCAGTGT
Organism: Mytilus edulis; assembly: GCA_019925275.1. NCBI lineage: Eukaryota > Metazoa > Mollusca > Bivalvia > Mytilida > Mytilidae > Mytilus > Mytilus edulis. The sequence goes on along the minus strand of CM034358.1, from coordinate 37,863,674 downwards.
TAGCTAAGGCTCCGTGTTGAAGGTCGTACCTTGACCTATAATGGTTTACTTTTATAAATTGATACTTGGATAGAGAGTTGTCTCATTGGCACTAGCACATGCCAGTGCCCACATCTTCCTATATATATATGTATAAAAACTGATTACCAAAACAAGATGAATAAAAAATATCAAACAAGAATTACAAATACATCATTTAGTGAAATATTCCATGTGGAACACATAATAAAATTATTATTTAGCGAAACAATATTGGGAGGAACATATATTAATTTGCATATAGGAAAACACATCCACTTAACATTGAATACAATGTTTCTTTGAAGATTTTATATTAAATGGTTTTTAAGTAAAATGTGCCAATTTTTACCATTGAAGTGTTCTGTTAGGGAACATACAAATATTACACTAAGAACACATTTACATTGTACAAGTTACAGTTTGGTAAATAATTATCTAGGGAACCCGCACACCTTTTAAAAGACACATATTTATGGTAAACACATACATGTATCACTTAAAAATGAAGCGATCCCACATAACCCGTTATTTCCTGAGAGACGGACAGAGGTAAAGGAACATGGGAAGGGAAGCGGGGGTTAGCGGGCGGGCAGTTGGGGTCAAGGGATATGGAACTGGATGAAGAGAAGAGGTAAAAGATGAGATATTAAGGTGAAAATGATTTGACGGATTTTCGTATAGGGGTTAAGAAAATTGAAGGTAGAAATCATCCCTCTTTTCTGTAACGCCAAACGTATCTTTTATAAATAATTTAACGACCGAAAATAGAAGATTTTATATAAACATGTACATACATGTATGTTATAAACATAAACATGTTTACCCCCGCACATTTTTGCGCCTGTCCCAAGTCCGCAGCCTCTGGCCTTTGTTAGTCTTGTATTATTTTTAATTTGAGTTTCTTGTGTACAATTTGGAGTTTAGTATGGCGTTCATTATCACTGAACTAGTATATATTTGTTTAATAGGGACCAGGACCAGGTACGGGAATTTTTCGCTACGTTGAAGACATGTTGGTGACCTTCTGCTGTTGTCTTTTCTATGGTCGGGTAGTTGTCTCTTTGACAAATTCCCCATTTCCTTTCTCAATTTTATGACTTCCTCAAGTTTTATAAACAAAATGGAACAAGTAACTTTTGTAGATTTGTAAATTAAAATTTTACTACAGTTTGGGGATTCCGGAGTGGAGGTGGGTGAGGTTCTAGGGGTTGAACCCCCCCCCCTTTTTTTTAAAAACTATTATTGCATTTGAATTGGGACATATGTTGGACCCCCCTTTTTTAAATGGCTGTATCCGCCTCTCAAGTATACGTCATGTTAGGTTTCATTGCAAATTTATTGTGTAGCATTTTAAAACAACATATTTTGTACAACCTTGAAAATATATGTCAAAGTTCACCAATATTTACCGCAGATAGAAAAAGGCGCGTTGTTGAAACAATCAAATGTGATTATCAAACAAGATAGGAATGTTAAAGTTAGGCTTGTTGCTAATTAGAATAAACAGGCTGGGAGTTCCGATAATAAATCTCAGACAAACGCTCCAACTAGACTGTCAACAATTGCGATTTCCTGTCGAAATAATTATCCGCTATACTAAAGAAGAAATGCATGTGTTGGACGTTATAAAATGCGAGTTTCATTTTAGTATACTAGCTTTATACATTTTTTTTCTGAAACATTATTATATTACTACATATTACTTTTAACTGATTCGCTGTAATTGATTGTTATTTTCTTTACGTCCAGTCACAAATATTTCGGACATGTTCAAGACAAGAACAGATAAATCATAAGTACAACATGTAGGTCCTTTATGCAACTGTATGGAGTTTAAACATCACGATTTTAATTGTTGTGAAATAATTCTGACTCTGACCATTTAGATATTAACAAATATAATGTCTATCAATATTATAGGGAACTGCTATTTTGCATGTTGCATGTTGCGTGTTGCGTGTTGCGTGTTGCATGTTGCATGTTGCGTGTTGCGTGTTGCATGTTGCTTGTTGCATGTTGCGTGTTGAATAAAGAATAAAGTTAAATGGCATTTTTTGTACATTAAGTCTAATCTTTCTTTTTAGTTTGTTGTGCGATTGCTGTTTCAATGAGGTCATTCAAAATTATACTACAATACCTTCGATAGATGAATGGTAGTTTCATTTTTAAGGGTGGTTAATTAATCATCACGAAAACAAATTTATTTTTAATTTTTTTACCAGTGTCTGCAAATTTACCTCTTTTTTTATGTTAAAGTGACAGAATCTGAAAAATAAAGACTGTAAATTTTCGATATTCATTTGTTTAGGCAACAACCATTTTCTTATCTGGGGGGGCCTGGGATTTTTTTGAAAAAAATATTTTGATGGCCTAGCTGACCGAAAAAAAAAAAATATTTTGCACTGAAGCTGAAAAAAAATTTATGCTGTCACTTGCTTGAAAATTTTTTTTTGCACTGCTGAATTTGAGAATGGTGAAACTAACAACAGACGAGACAGTGAAACAGCAGATTATAAACATCTGTCCAGTCTACAGATTAAGCTAAGATTTCTATTTATACCTTATCACTTTTTGTATGTTCCTATAATAGTGTTTGATCCAGAAATATTTATAAGAATTCCAAATCTCCCGCATATATATGTTACTACTGTAAGACCATACTTAAAACTGCAACTATTATAAACATGAAATGGTCATTTTATAACAGGAATAGATATGGTATCATAAGCAGTCTTTTAAAAGAGGGACGAAAGATACCAAAGGGACAGTCAAACTCATAAATCTAAAACAAACTGACAACGCCATGGCTAAAAATGAAAAAGACAAACAGAAAAACAATAGTACACATGACACAACATAGAAAACTAAAGAATAAACAACACGAACCCCACCAAAAACTAGGGGTGATCTCAGGTGCTCCGGAAGAGTAAGCAGATCCTGCTCCACAAGTGGCACCCGTCGTGTTGCTTATGTGATTACAAATCCGGTAAATAGTCTAATTCGGTAGGTCACATTCATGAAAGGGAAGGGGATTGTAGTTTAAAACGACGTAAGGAACATATCCGATATCATTTGTGAAATGGTTATTCCATAACGGTCAACCAACTCGTGATGGCGTCCGTAAAATTTACGAAGGGATGATTTCAACTTCACCATTTGGAACTCTTGGTTTAATAGCTTCCCTGTGAGCAGTAACCCTCTATCAAGAAAATCATGATAGGAAATGCAAGCACGGGAATATCGTTTTAAGATAGCCCTGATTGTGTATGACACAGACTTGTATACTGGTAGTATTTTCCGTTTGTATCATTCTTTATACCACTTTTTTCAATGGAATGTCAATTATCATACTTGGAAACAGTGGATTTTATAAGTTGGAGCTACTCACTATTTGCCATTACATATGGCAATGGTGGCCACTTTAATTGCAGTATTAAAATTTAAGGATACCTGTATGACGGACTCCGAGAATATCATAATGTAGAAAGTGGGCTAAAAAACTGAGACAACAGCCAATGCCAGGATATAGACAGAGCCATGCACTTAACATTTTACATCAATTAAAAAATTAAAATGAATTTTATGTGAAAAAAAATTGTATTTCTGTTCCACATTATAGGAAAAAAAATTTTGCTTTCCTTCTCATAAGAAAAAAAATATTTTGTTGGAGGAAGGTTCTGAAAAAAAAATTATGAACACAATAAAAATCGCAGGCCCCCCCCCCCCCCCCCCCCCCCCCCCAGATAAGAAAATGGTTGTTGCCTTAGTTTACTTGCGGTTCAATGTTTAGATTTATTTCATAACTGAATGAATGAATAATTAACCTTTCAACAAAAGTCATTTAAACTTGGATTCTGGAGACTGATAGTATTAATTAGATGATATGGGTAATTTGATAGAATTGTATGACCTGTTAATTATTTTCAATGACAGAGATTTCCTCTCAACATAGAGATTTTTATATTCTGCTAAAATAAATAAACAATTTATCAAGCTAAAGGTGAACTGATCTCTAATAGTGACCCCATACAACAATTAAAAACAATTACAATTAAGGAACGCCCATGTGAAACGGTTTATTTATCCCACCGCACCCTCTTTTCGAAAAGTCATCACTAAACATATTCAACTTTTTTTCACATTTTCACATTTATTAATTTTTATTAATTTTATGTAAATGGACAGAAAGTCACAGGACAAAAAGCCACATGATATAAAGTCACAAATAATGTGTTGTCAATTGTTTTAATATGTAAGAGAAATATTTTGAAATATTTAAGCCTCGGTCACACCTTACCGGATAGTACGAACGGACGACTAACGGATGAAAATAAAAGTTGTCCGTTGACAAAATTGTTATCCGTTGGGAGTTCGTTGATGTACTGACCAAATAAAACGGACGCGTAACGAATGCATAACGGACACACACCGGATATGCAACGTACGAGAAACGGAAACGTAACGGATAGAACGGATGTCAAACGTACATCCAACGGACGAGTACCGCATAAAACGTACACCGAACGGAAGCGTACGGATGAACAAGATATACGGGAAAATTAATGGCGACAATAATAATACATGTAAATCGCATAAATATTCAAAATGTTTCTGTGTAACTGGTTTTGATTTGTTCTCTAAAATGCCGCAAAAGGACAGTGTCTGGCCTAAATAAGAGGCTTGATTGTGAAGATGTGTCCTTACTCTAAGATCGATTATGGTTAATAAGAATTCATGAACCTTAAGAAATCTAATAGGCATTTCTGACGCGAAATCTTCAATTTGGCATTGATCCGTTTCACATTCGTTCAACATCCGTTTTATCCGTTAGACGTCTGTTAGAAGTCCGTTGGTGAATTCTGCCAGAGCTCCAACGGACGTATAACGGCCCAGTAGTCAACACTTCGGTGTTGACATGAATATCAATAATGTGCTCATTTTTAAATTTCCTAAGGATTTTCTTATCCCAGGAATAGATTACCTAAGCTGTATTTGGCACAACTTTGTGGGGAATTTTGTAATTATCTGGCTCTATAAATATTTTGATATGAGCGTCAGATGAGTCTGATGTAGACAAAACGCGCGTCTGGCGTACTAAATTAGAATCCTGGTACCAGATAACTATTTTTGTCCTGTGACTTTCTGTCCTACATTCTTAATTTTGACCAGGACTTGGATACTTTCTGGCATGAAGCATTTAGTTCCAGTTCACACAACTTTAGGAACAGGATTTAAAAACAAAAAAGTCGTGAAATATTGAGTATAATACATTAAATTAAACAGTCAATGGTCAGTCTGCTAAGTACAGAAAAATAATTTATTAGTAATCTCAACACTCCTGAAAATAGCAAAGTATGGTCGACAATTAAAAACTGCTTATTATAGATAAGATATAGTTTACAAACTTAAGCTCAATGACAGTATTTTAAACTTTAATTAAAAGACAGATATTGAAAAAAGTGCAAACTGCATGATAAAATTGAGAAAGGAAATGGGGAATGTGTCAAAGCTACAACAACCCGACCATAGAGCAGACAACAGCCGAAAGCCACCAATGGGTCTTCAATGTAGCGAGAAACTCACGCACCCGTAGGCGGCCTTAAGCTGGCCCCTGAAAAAATATGGATACTAGTACAGTGATAATGGACGTCATACAAAACTCCGAATTATACACAAGAAACTAAAATTAAAAATCATACAAGAATAACAAAGGCCAAAGGCTCCTGACTTGGGACAGGCGCAAAATTGCGGCGGGGTTAAACATGTTTATGAGATCTCAACCCTCCCCCTATACCTCTAGCCAATGTAGAAAAGTAAACGCATAACAATACGCACATTAAAATTCAGTTCAAGAGAAGTCCGAGTCCGATGTCAGAAGATGTAACAAAAGAAAATAAATAAAATGATAATAATACAAAAATAACAACAGACTACTAGCAGTTAACTGACATGCCAGCTCCAGACCTCAATTAAACTGATTGAAAGATTATGTCTTCATCATATGAATATCAGGCACAAGCCCTTCCGTTAGGGGTTTAGTATCATACTTTCATAAAATATATGAGAAGAACATAATCCGTGTCATGCCAACAACTGTTTTTTAAATAAATGTGTTTAGTTCCGATGCAAAGACTCTATGTGTGAATCAATATTAAAACCAAAATATGCAATCTTTAATGACCTGACAACAGTATCGTAACTATATCCCTTCTTAATAAGTCTGTTTAAAGGTTTTGTAAGCTTTTGAGGTGAATACTGACATTTTTGTGCTTTGTAAAGAATATTACCATAAAAGATTGGTTGTGAAATACCTGAACGTATTCAAGATGTCTGCATGTTGAGTTATATTCACGAAATATTTCCTTATATCGATTGAAAAATTTAGTAAATGTGTTGACTTGTTTGTGATATCGAAAACCCTGGTGTAATAATTTTTCAGTAATATATTAATTTCTCTCGCTAAAATCTAATACGTTGTTACATACAAGAGCGAATCGTACAAGTTGAGATATATAAACACCATAAGATGGTGACAAGGGATGTATGTCAAAGAAATATGGTGAAAATTCGTTGACTGATGATAAATTTTATAAATAAATTTTACAAAAAGTATATGTATATCATAGGAGGTCATATAACCTTCTTGGTATATCATAATTAAAAATTCTTCCAATTTTACAAAAACGGTAAAAGAAATAATTCAACACGCAACATGCAACATGCAACACGCAACACGCAACATGCAACATGCAACACGCAACACGCAACACGCAACACGCAACACGCAACATGCATAATAGTCGATTTCAATATTATAATAGTATAAAGCATGACATTATTCTCATTGGAAACTTTAGAACTTAAAATTGGGAATGAAAATTGGGAATGTGTCAAAGAGACAGTAACCCGTCCAAAGAGCAAAAAACAGCACTGGCACCAATTGGTCTTCAACACAGTGAGGAAATCCCAAAAGTGAGGTTTTGCTTGCATCTAAACAGTATGTTTGTATCCAAGTTCAGCAAATATGAAATTTAATAAAAAAAAAAAAAATCTCCGAAACATATAAAGGAACCAAAATAAGTAGTAAAAAAAAAAAAAAAACCATACTAAACTAACATAGGCCAGAGAATCCCGACTTAGAATAGCCGCACAAATGCGGCATGTATATATATATAATGGCAGTCAGCAGGGTTAAAGAACATCAGTTGTTCGACCTGTTAGTCAAATGCGTTTTGTTTAAATATACCTTTTCACTATTTTGGTCTTTTGGAAAATGTTGTTTGTGCTGGGTTTAGGCCCTTCTACAACGAAATTTGGTTTACATGCACGAGTATAAAAATTGCGGTTTTTATCCAACGCAATCATAGGTTTGAACGTAGTTTTCAATTTAGACTCGTATAAATATATATAATTATATATATATAACTCGTCTAAACATCAACCCAACAATGTTAGATCTGTAAACTTGCTTTCGCAAATTGTTTGTTCTTCCCTCGCCGGGACACCCAATCGCCTGCACTGTTGCCATCCTGCTAGACCTCAATTTATATATAACTTGTTTAGTGAAATATGACCCCCCCCTTCCATGTATACATCTATCCTATGTGGAATCAACAAACACACAGCAATATGCAAAGTAAAAAGAAGTCCGGAACCGATCTTAGAATAGGTAACACAAGAATATTTTAAGACACGTTCGAAAGGCGGCTATTGTGATTGTGTCAGCTCGACAAGGACACATTCAAATGTCTGAATGATGCAAAACTGCACGAAAAACGTATCGCATGTAACACACCCACGAAAAGGCTGCCCATGACAACGGACATAAACCCTAGTACTGAAATGTATTAAAACTACATAAAGACAAAGAGTACACAAAACAACATTAAATACTGAGTAAAAAAACACCTACAAAAAAAAACAACAGAAAAGTAAACAGATGAATGCATCTCTCACAAAAAATTAATTGTTTAGCTCTACCAAGATTTATTCTCAAAGTTATAGATTCATGGGAAAAAAAGATCGTGAATTAAGACTTGTGCCTGATCAAACATATCAATTGAAAATCAGTATTTGCTGCTTTTCCGCTTGACAGGTGTAAAAGAAAATCTTGTCTGCCAGGAGTCAGAATAATGTATTCGAGTAGAAACTCTTCAATTTCGAACTTTATTCGATCATCACTGATGAGCCTTTTGTAGACGAAACGCGCGTCTGGCTCAAATACAAAATTTAAATCCTTGTATCTACGATGAGTTTATTAGGCTTACTGTGAGTACTCTCATATTTGTACTTAGTGTCTATTTGGTTTTGTTTGGGATGTACAAGTACCCGGACACGTCCACGTGTATTTTCATGTAGTATTTGTATCTTTAATCATCTGTCGAGTTAAGACTTTCAACTGATTTTTATAGATCGTTCTTATGTTGTACTATTACACCACTGTTTCATGTAATGGAGTGGGTTGCGATCACGCAAACATGTTTGACCCCGCCACATTCAGTATGTATGTGTCTCTCCCAAATCAGGAGCCTGTAATTCAGTGGCTGTCGTTTGTTTCTGTTACATATTTGTTTTTCGTTCATTTTTTGGTACATAAATTAGGCCGTTATTTTTCTCGTTTAAATTGTTTTACATTATCATTTTGGGGTCTTTTATAGCTGACTTTGCGGTATGTTGACCTATAGTTGTTAATTTCTGTGCCATTTTGGTCGTTTGTGAAGAGTTGATGCATTGGCAATCATACCATTTCTTCTTTTTTCTATATTTGCCTTGTGAACTAGCACGCTTAATAAACTGACCCAGTGCGTCATTGTAATACAAAGTTTTGATAATTTCCAAATCTCATATATCAATTTCCGTCATTAGACGGCATGCTGGACTCAGTCGTATCTTGGACTGTTCGCATTCGGGATGCAATCTGGACTCAATCGGCAAAAAAAACAGCAATGGTAAATCTTTCTAGATCATGCCCGTTCCACATGACACTGTCCAGAAAATATTTATCAAAGACACAAGGATTATAGTTTTTTAAGGCAGACGCGCGTTTCGTCTACATAAGACTGATCAGTATCGTTCAGTTCCAAATAGTTATAAAGCCAAACAAGTACAAAGAAGAAGAGCATTGAGGACCAACAATTCCAAAAAGTTGTGCCAAATACGGCTAAGGTGATCAATTCTTGGGATAATGATATTCTTAGTCACAGATCATTGTTACGATTTTGATCATCGCGATACTAGAGAATTTGTCACGACATAATAACGATTGTAATTCGACTAGACAAGATTGATTGAGACTTCCCGAATGTTAAGGGACGCACCTAACTGTCGGGGTGCTTGTCCAAACTATCCGATCCGTAGGAGTCTGAGTGTTACGAACGTAAACTACAGCGTTCAGGCAATAAACAAGACATTCCAAAATTGTAAGTGTGACTTTTTAAAAGGGGGTTTGACATGAAGTGAATCAAATTATCAAAGGGTATAAAATAGTTGCAGGGGCGGATCCAGCCATTTTAAAAAGGGGGAGGGGGTCCTAACCCAGGACAAAAAGGGGGTCCAATTACATGTCCCCATTTAAATGCATTGATCGTCCAACAAAAAGGGGGGTTCCAACCCCCGGACCCCCTCCCCCCTCTGGATCCGCGCCTGAGTTGCCACTGACACATTGAGTCTTTTTAGTTTCATGCTTTCTTAATCAACTCAAGATCCCGAAAACTAGTAAATGGTACATATAAGACTGTACTATGACCTTCAATGGTTTATCTTTAAAAAATATGACTTTAATGGAGAGTTGTCTCAAATTGGCAATCATATGTTATCTTCATATATCTATAAAGGTCATGATACGACTTTCAACTATGAGTAAAATTCGTGCAGTATAGTCTGCTATATGAAAGGCCCCGAAATTAAAAATGATAAAACAATTCAAACGAGATGCATTATGATTAGTTTGGTTTTTTTTCAATCCAAGAAAATATGTATAACTGTGTATATAAAATTTAAAAATTGCCAATATCTCCTTTTAAGCTCACCAGGCCAAAAGTGACAAAGTGAGATTATATTAAACTTTTCTCATCAATTGTCGTCCTTCGTCCGTCGTTGTCGTCTGATAGCTTTTACAAAGATATTCCATTCTGAATCTGCTGGGCCAAATAAAACCAATTTCGGCCTAAATCATTATTACATGTAGGGTATGTAGATAAAAAAATTAATTCCGATGCATATGACCACGCTTGTGCACCGAGATGGCAGTCATCGCTAAACATAGAACATCAGGGTAAAATGCAGTTTTTGGCGTATAAATCTCTGAAACTAAAGCATTTATAGCAAATCTTATGTTCGTTCAGTCAAAAGTTATCTGCCAATGCATTAGACAACCCGTTGTTGTGTTGTTTCCCCTTGAACTGATAGTTGAAAGACAATTTTGCAGTTTTTGGCTATCATCCTGAATATTACCATGCATGAAGAAAAACTGTTGACAGCAAACTTTTTCAGCAAAACAAGGTCTACAAAAAGTAGTTATTGCCTTTTACAGTTAATTTCCCACACTTTGTCTTACATTTCGGTAATCCTTTGCCAAAAAATTCTCCTCTGAAACCACTTGTCCAAATTAAAACAAACTTTGCATAAACAATCCCTAGGGTATCTAGTTAAAAAAAATGTATTCATTGACCAAACATCAACCAAGATGGCAGAATGGCTAAATAGTAAATAAGCGGGGATGCAGTGTTTGATTTATATCTCTGAAACTTAAGCATTTAGTCCTAAATAAGATATAAATGAGAGAAACTGAACAGACTTAAATGACCGCCAATATAAGATAAAAAAAAAAACATATCTGTTTTTGTCATTAATACTTTTCTCGTCTACAATGTTGAAGTGTGTCTTTGTCAAATATGATATAGACCAAGATGAGCAACACAGGCTATTTTGAGCCTCCAGTTATTATTAAACTGGCGGGTTTTTTTTTGTGTTGTTTTAACCTGCACAATATTCCGGGACAGTAGTGAAAATAGAGGTAATTCGAATTTTTCATTACAGTGCAGACAATGAATGAATAAATAAAATTGAAAGACTTTGTCTAGCTGCAATATTCCTTTTTTTTCTCTTTCAGTATGCAATGCTAAAAACTCGACATGAAATATTAGTTAGGACTTCGATATGGGGAAAATATCACTCACCTCAAGTTCAAGAAAAACAATTTTCATTGTGTAAGTGATTCTTGATGTTGAAAGATTTCAGAAATCATGAACTAAACTTTATCTTATAAAAAATATGTTGTATGATTGCCAATGAGACAACTCTCCACAAGAGACCAAATGACATAGAAACTAACAATTATAGGTCACCGTACGGTCTTCAACAATGAGCAAAAACCATACCACATAGTCAGCTATAATAGGTTCCGAAATGACAAATATAAAACAATGCAAACCTAAATTACGTACAAAAATGAACGAAAAACAAATATGTAATACATCAACAAACGACAACCACTGAATTACATGATCCTGACTTAGGACAGCTTGTTTGTAGTTCTTTTGTGTGATGAATGCAATAATATTGAAGGTCGACTTGTTACTCATTTTTTTTCCTGCAGGAAATATTAATTCTCTACCGTATTATTAGAATAAAATTAAGCAAAAACTCATAGAAAAGTTTAATAAATTAGTTGAACATATGAACAATACTGCTTATGTTAAAAGAAAGATTACAATACATGTATTGCAATACAATTAAATGTGTCATGTCATGTTCAAACCGACCCGTCAGTTTCGTGCTGGCATATACATCTTTCGTATGAGTGATATTTTTCGAGGCAATTAATAAGAACTATTACATTAGCGGATCCAGGGGGGGGGGGGGTTCCGGGTGTTTGAACCCTCCTCTTTTTGGCCGATCAATGCATTTGAATGGGAACATATAGTTGGACCCCCCCTTTTGTCCTGAGTTGGGACCCCCCTTTTAATATGGCTAGATCCGCCCCTGTATTATATGTCAGAGGAAAGACTGTGGTGCTCGTGGAGTCATATTTAGTCTTGTTGACTATTTAAATCTACATGTACATTAGCACGTAAACAAAATACAGCGCTGCTTCCCAGTTTAGTTGAATATGCCATAACATTAGTCATATAATTCAAACAAACGAGAGAAGAAAAGAGTTCTAGTGTTTCACAAGCTTTTAGCATTTATTATAAATTTAATTGAAATTCCAGCAACCTTTCACGTTGAAGTCCGTGAAAGTTAGAAGATACGAAAAAAAAAAATCAAACGAATTTAACATTCAAACAAACTCATAAATTTGTTGCGAGTGTTTTTCTATTATATAGACTTTTCAAATGATTAATTTAGTTTTATTTTATTTTGTGTCGTCGATTAGTTTGTTTTCCTTCAGAAGCATATTAACAATTAAAGTTAAAACAAAAATAATAATTTATAACTAATATCTACGCTTGTGTATTATGATGCGTTGTCTGTTTTCAAAGTTGGCGATTAAATTAATAATCTCTAAACTTTTATCACAAAATATTATATATTAAAGTGGCAAGTGCAATTTGAGGGATCAGCGTACCAATGTGATCTCTGTTTCGAGAAATGTCTAATCGTTGAACTATCATTAGTTATAATGAGGTTTCCTGATGCACTTGAGCCATTAAAAATCAAATACCTTGTTACTGTAGCTTACAGTACACAGATGTATTAGTATCGTATTTCACTTCATTGATAAAACACAATATTTTGTAGCTTAGACGATTTATAATTACACAGTTTATATATCTCTGCAGATTATAATGTATTTATAGCACACATATGGAAACAGATACGCATACGTCAATGTGATTGCATCAACAATTTTTCAATAGTTGTATTTATGTGCTGCAATTATACTATCTAATATTTTTCGATAATCAAAATACGAATCGAATATTTCCGCTTAGCTCTCATTTAAAATTCTCCCAAACAGAGGTATGCCATGAACAAGATCAGTTTTCAAAATCTTACACTTTAAGCTAATCTAAGTCATTCCCTCACCATTTATACCGTCAGAGCATATATTTTCATCAGCAGGACTGTTAGTTACAAATACAGTTTAGAATTAGCCTGATCCCAGGCACAGTTGTCAAGTTACTACTTTTAGATCAGACAAATTCAATGCACCTTATGTCGATCCTCAGAAAATTATTAAAGTCATCAGTGATCATCAGTTAGTTCAAACATCACCCCTTTGTTGATTATTTTAAAAATGTGTTTTTTACGGTCCCGTAATACTGTTGTTTGAGTAATAATTTTTCTATAGATATGACTTAATTACTGGATTAGATAATTGTCAGTTTACATAATAAAATAAGAACATGTATGTCATGTATTAAATAAGCTTTTAATTATGATTTATATGTTATATAATTCATATTATCTAGTTCATTGTTACACTGTTGAGGGTTTTACGTTTTTAAGTCCTTAAATTCTTTATTGAAAAGCACTTTACGCCCATATGAGCCAATGGCTTAAAACATTATACATAATATACAGTTTACATATATAAAACAATGAAAAAGACAACGACCCACAATACATAAAATGGATATACAATGTAGTTTTGTGTTTCCATTTTGTAAATGTTTTACCGAGCGAGTACTCTTCACCGAGGTAACATCCCTTCATGTTATTATATATTTTTTTCCATTGTATTTAAGAAAACAATAAATAGATTTCATTTGTCTCCCTTTTTTTTTAGAGAATCAGTTTCAAAATATAGTTATCTCCCATCTTAAATTTAGCCTGTTAGTCAAAGGGAGACAACTTTAATTTTCCACAAAAATTACGGAATTCCATAATATTATGGAGTTCGCTAAGTGCCCCGACTGTATAACGTTGAAAGTGTCAATTTTCAATAGAAATATTCCTATCAGATGTACGCTGGATAAGCATTGCAATTTTGGCTTTGGGTGACTGATATTTAATGTTGAACTTCTTTGACTAACTAAAGGTAACAGATAAAAGATAACAAATAAATATATACAGAAAAAGGAGCGCCGATTCCATCTAAAATAATAAGAAAGTGATGTGTGACGGTTTTTGTCAACGAACTGTATAGTGATTATTTATTAGCGCACATTTATTGGAACGAACGTTACAATAAAAGAAAACTGATTAAGTATGACATTGCGTTTCTTCTTTGTTCTAGAAGTCACGTTGTAGTTCAACGTATAGTTATTTATTATTGATTAAGGTATTAATACACAAAGGTGTACGCACGAAAAGATATTCAGCATTGTTGATATCATAATTTAGGACGTAAAAAATTGCACCATGTCTGTGCGTTTTGCATCTAGCATTTTTATCAAACTTATATGCATTATTTGAATATGACAACGACTGTATAATTGAAAAACTATTGACATATTTTTATATACTCAAATAAAGTCTAGAGAGACATTTCAACTTGTTGGCATCCTAAAAGTTGTCCTGATTATCGCTTGGAACGCGTCAACGTCCGGATTCATTTGTATCGGGGTTATACGGGGTGATATCGATGAGATGCAAAGTACAACTTGAATTTCTGTGATTTACGATTTTCAATGCGTCAATGTTTTTGTAATATCTTAAGAAGCTAATAAAAAGAGTAGAGGTAAATGTGAAGTAAATACTGCATTGGAATGCTGTTTGTAATATCATTTAAAAAAAAATAGGTTCAAACTAGTTTAAATTTCTCTTTTTACGTTTTTTTATGTACGAATTAAACGTTTTATTGTCTACAGGAGTCCTATTTTTCTAAATTATTTAAAGGACTTAAACATATTAAAAGAGGGACGAAAGATACCAAAGGGACAGTCAAACTCATAAATCTAAAACAAACTGACAACTCCATGGCTAAAAATGAAAAAGACAAACAGAAAAACAATAGTACACGTGACACAACATAGAAACAAAAGAATAAACAACACGAACCCCACCAAAAACTAGGGGTGATCTCAGGTGCTCCGAAAGGGTAAAGATGCTATTAAATTACAACTTTTGCGTTAACTGTTCTACTAGAGTTAATAATTCTGACGTTGTTGTTCATTTTAGATTTCGATGACTGCTTAGCTAGTCCCTGTCAACATAATGCAACCTGTGTTGATCGGGTCAATGATTTTCAATGCATATGTCCTCCTGGATTTACTGACAAAAACTGTAGCACAGGTAACTCTTAAGCAGCTTTACTGAATCAAATAATTTGTTATTTTTCATATTTGGATCTCAAAATAGTACTTGTTTACAAATGATATTCCTGAAGCACCTATATAGCTAAAGACTCTCATGGTTAAGTTGCTAAATTGTCTAACAATACCGGTTATTAATTGAAAATCCGTGTTAAAGTCATCCAATTATATTGTACATGTTTATATTATTACATAGAAGACAAATTGTCAAATTCAGATAATGAATTTATACTGAAACGAGTTTATTGTATTGGAATATAAATGCTTGAAATTACAAATACAAATTACAAATAGTTTCGAAACTTTAAACTAGTCGTTTCTCATCATTGACAAATGGTTCATGGAGTGTTTTTGGATACAAATCCAACATCTATTCAAACAAAAGGATGTTTTAAATGTAGTGGGTTTTACAATTATCTGTTTAATTTATGTAACGAACGAAAAAAAAACAGTTGTCTGCAAATTTTGAAAATATTGATTTAGATCTATTTAATAGAAAAAAAGGTGAACAAGATCCTGCTGAATTACAACAATCACTCTTCCTTATACACCAAAATTAATAAGCATTGCGTTCATTTCAGATATTGATGAATGCTTACCTAGCCCATGTGAACATGGTGGAACCTGTTATGATCGAGTCAATGATTTTCAATGCATATGTCATCCTGGATATACTGACAAAAACTGTAGCACAGGTAACTCTTTTACAACTTCACTAAAATTCATCAACAAGCATGCCTCATATCTTGTTCCAAAGAATCTCTTATTGATATTATCATTCCCCACGCACATTGATTGACTTTCTGACGTCAGTTTATAAACTACATGAAATGACCGTGTATCTATTAAGATCCGTGTTTTTATGAATTTCATGTTGTTTCAGTAAACATGTTGATATAGACATGATAGACAAGAAATTGTCAAATACAGATCGAAAAGCTCTCCTGAAACGCTTTTATGCTGTTTGCTTCTGTATTCGGATATAGATTGAGAGAAAAAAAACATTACATGTAAATTCATGCTTTTCAACATTGGCCTTTTTTGTTTAGATTAAACATGTTTTAGGATATTGAGTTCAATAGCTTTTGATATAAAAAAAAAAAAAGTTTAACAACTACATTGTAGTGTGTATTACCGTTCTCTGGTCAATTTATCTTACCAAATAAAAAAAATGTCTATAGGTGTTTGTTGTCATAGGATAGTGTTTATATGATCTTTTTTATGTTGTTCCTGGAAACATGTTCTTATCGGCGAAGAATTGTCCATCGAAAATGTCTACTGAGACGCGTTTATTCTTTTTGTTTATGTAACATGTGTAATGGAATATAAATTCTATAAAAAAAATACATTCAAATTATTCAATGTATAGTATGTGCTTTTCATCATTGGCCATTTTATTTTTATTTTTATTTTTTTAAGGGGGGAAGGGGTAGGCTCAACAGATCGTAAGGATATAAAGTGCGATGTGTTTTTTTATCCAAAAAAAAAAGTTTAACAACCACTTTATATTATAATAAGTCATGCGTTGGCGTTCATTTCAGATATCAATGATTGCTTTCCTAACCCATGTGAACATTGCGGAACCTGTAATGATCTGGTTAATGATTTTCAATGCATATGTCCTCCTGGATTTACTGACAAAAACTGTAGCACAGGTAACTATCACGCAGCTTCACTGAAACAAATAATCTATCATTTCTCATATTTGAATATCGAAACATTAATTGTTGAATTTCATTTTTCATAAAACACATAATAGTGACATCGTACTTCAGGTACTGTCAAATACAAATCATAAAGTTATACTGAAAAAGTTTAATATGTTTCTTGCTCATGTATTATAATCCAAAAGCGTGCTGCAAATCATATATATATTCGATAATTTGAATTAGGCGCTTCTTATCATATGCCATTACAGTTGGTTTATAAAGTGCTTTAGAAATTTGGATGCGAATCCAACATCTATTCCAAAAACAAATTATCTTCAAATAAATAAATGTACTAACATATCACGTAGACGACTAAATGCCAAATACTGAAGGAAAAGTTACACTAAAACGAGTGTTTGCTTCTAACACATGATTTGAAAAAAAAATATGTTCAAATACACGACTAAATGTCAAATACAGAAAGAAAAGTTACTCTGAAACGATTTTATCACACGTATGCTTCTTGCTCATGTTTTGAATTATTTTTTTTAAATTACATGTTATTCTTAACAGTGAACTAGGTGCTTCTCACCAATGTCAATTATTTTTTGTATTATATAGTGCTTTGAAAAAAGGTGTCTAATAGCTTTCTAACAAGAAACTGTTTTACAACTGGCATTGTTATAATTACCGCTCTCATTTTGATTTATCAGGCAAACCAATACATCAGTTGTCTACCAGTGTTTGTTGACCTAGCTTAATTCACAAAACACAAGAAATATGAACACGATGCTACTAAATCACAACTCTTGCTCTGCCTAAAAAACAATAGTTAATAGTCTTGCTTTGGCTTTGATTTCAAATATCGATGAATGCTTACCTAACCAATGTGAACATGTAATCTTATACATATATTGAAGATGCTATTGAATTACAAATATTGCTTAATCTGTTATACTATAGTAACTAATTATTACGTTGTTGGTTTTTTTTAGATATCGATGACTGCTTATCGAGTCCCTGTCAACATAATGCAACCTGTAATGATCGAGTCAATGATTTTCAATGCATGTGTCATCCTGGATTTACTGGAAAAAACTGTAGCACAGGTACATTGTTACTTTTAAGCAGTTGCACTCAATCAAATAAACTATTATTTTCATATTTGTATCTTAACATTTTACTTGTTGAATTTCATTATTCATATAAAACACATGTATTGACATCGTACTTCAGATGGTCGACCTCTTCAAAAAAATATTTGGGGTTTTAATGTCCTTAAGCACCTGTATTGACTACTAGTATCATAGTTAAGTTGCTCTACTGCCTAACAATACCTTGTTTTAATTGAAAATCCGTGTTCAAATGTTAAAGAGATCTAATTATATTGTCCATGTTTATATAATTATATAATAGACGAATTGTCTAATTCCGATCATAAATTTATACTGAAACGAATTTATGCATTTTGATCATGTATTGGCATGTAAATGCTTGGAAATTACAGATATTTTTCGAGACCTTGAAATACGCGTTTCTCATCATTCGCTATTAAATAAAGGTTTTGGAAACGAGTTCATCATCTATTCAAACAAAAATATGTGTGTATTACCATTTTCGGTTTAATTTATGTAACGCAATAAAAAAAAACAGTTGTCTACAGATTCTTAAATGTTGATATAGATCTACATGTATTTAATAGAAAACAGGGTTAACAAGATGCTGCTGAATTACAATAATCGCTCTTCCTTATACACCATGGTTAATAAGTCTTGATTTAACGTTTATTTTAGATATCGATGAATGCTTTCTCAACCAATGTGAACATGGTGGAACCTGTTATGATCGAGTCAACGATTTTCAATGCATATGTCATCCTGGATATACTGACAAAAACTGTAGCACAGGTAACTCTTGTGCAGCTTCACTAAAATTAATAAACAAGCATGCCTCATATCTGCATCCCAAATATAACTTATTGATATTATTATTCCTCAAGCACATTGATTAATTTTCTGACGTCAGTTTATAAACTACATGAACAGACCGTGTATATATTAAAGATCCGTGTTTTTATGAATTTTATGTTGTTTCAGGAAACATGTTTATATAGACGAGAAATTGTCAAATACAGATCGAGAAGCTCTCCTGAAACGCTATTATGCTGTTTCTTTCTGTATGTGGATATAAATTGAGAGAAAACAAACATTACATGTACATTTATGCTTTTCAACATTGGCCATTTTTGTTTAGATTAAACATGTTTTAGGATATTGTGTTCAATAGCTTTTGATATAAAAAATGTTTGACAACTAGTTTATATTACCATTCTCTGGTGGATTTATCTTACCAAATAAAAGATAAATTGTCTAAAGGTGTTTGTTGTCATAGGAGACTAGATATATATATCAAACAAACACGTTGCTCTTGATTGAACAACCTTTCTACATTATATACTACAGCTAATAAATCTAGTATTCATTTTAGATATCAATGATTGCTTTCCTAACCCATGTGAACATTGTGGAACCTGTAATGATCTGGTTAATGATTTTCAATGCATATGTCCTCCTGGATTTACTGACAAAAACTGTAGCACAGGTAACTCTCACGCAGCTTCACTGAAACAAATATTTTATCATTTCAAATATTTGAATATCAAAACATTACTTGTTGAATTTCATTATTCATAAAACACATTGTAGTGACATCGTACTTCAGATGATCGACTTCTTCAAAATAATGTGTATTGATTTTATATACATGTTTCATAAATCTACATGTATCTATTTTGTCCTTCTTATATGTTAATAAATAACACGAATTATCAAATACAGATCGTAAAGTTATACTGAAAAGAATTTATGTTTCTTGCTCAAGTATTATAATACAAAAGCGTGCTGCAAATCACATGTTTATTCGATAATTTGAATTAGGCGATTCTTATCATTGGCCATTACAGTTGGTTTATAAAGTGCTTTTAGATATTTGGATACGAATCAAACATATATTAAAAATAATAAATCTCTTCACATAAATAAATATACTAACATCACGTTGACGACTAAATGTCAAAAACAGAGGAAAAATTACCCTGAAACGAGTGTATGCTTCTAACACATGATTTGAAAAAAATAGATAAGTTCAAATAGACGACATAATGTCAAATACAGAAAGAAAAGTTACCCTTAAACGATTTTATCAAACTTATGCTTCTTGCTCATGTTTTGAAATATTTTTTTTAAATAACATGTTATTCCTAACAGTAAACTATGTGCTTCTCACCATTGGCAATTGATGTTTGTCTCATATATTGCTTTAAGAAATAGGTGTTCAATAGCTTTCTAACAAGAACATGTTTTACAACTTGCATTGTTATAATTACCGCTCTCATTTTGATTTATCAGGCAAACCAATACATCAGTTGTTTACCAGTGTTTGTTGACCTAGCTTAATTCACAAAACACAAGAAATGTGAACACAATGCTACAAAATTACAACTATTGTTCTGCCTGAAAAACAATATTTAATAGTCTGGCTTTGGCTTTGATTTCAGATATCGATGAATGCTTACCTAAACCATGTGAACATGACGGAACCTGCATTGAGTTGGTCAATGATTTTATATGCATGTGTCCTCCTGGATTTACTGGAAAAAACTGTAGCGCAAGTAACTAACTCTACAGCAGATTTACCGACACAAGTAAACTTCTGTAAACCAACTTATTTTCGCGGATGATTAATTTCGCGTTTTCCCTTTCTATGCAATTTAACGGCTATTTAATTTTTCGATTTTCTAATTTACTTGATATAGTTTAATAAGGAAAGATCCTAAATAGACATATTCGCGACAATTTATATACGCGCTATTTTTCTACTCGCGAAAGTCACAGAATTAAGTTTGGTTTACAGTATCATTTCTTATTTGCATTTCAAAATATAAGTTGTTGAAAATTTCATTCCTAAAACACCTTGATTGATTTTCTTACTTCAGTTGCCAAACTGCCTTAAATGACCGTGTTTAAATAGAAAATACGTGTTTAAGTGATCTATTTGTTTTGTTCTTAGAAAAATATGTTCATATTGACGACGAAATGTCGACTACGGGTAGATAATTAACCCTGAAACGCGTTAATGCCTTTTGCTAATTTTTTTAAATAATAAATTGTGAATATTATATGTTATTCCCAAAATAGAACTCTTGCTCATGTTTTGGAATATACAAAAGTAAATATTACAAGTAGATTCCTGAATATGAATTAGGTGCACCTCACATTTGGCCATTCAATTTCACTTACAAAGTGCTTTATGATATTGAGTTCAATAGCTTTCTATCGACAAACTGTCATAGAACTAGTTCTGCGTTTAATTTAATCTTACCAAATAGAATATAATAGTTGTCTACAGGTGTTTGTTGTCCAAGATCTATATCTATTTCTTAAACAAAAAAAAGGTGACTTAATCAAAATAATTGTTCTGCTTTATTCACTATAGTCAACAATCTTGCTTTTGCGTTCATTTCAGATATCGATGATTGCTTTCTCAACCCATGTGAACATGGCGGAACCTGTTATGATCTAGTAAATGATTTTCAATGCATTTGTCCTCCTGGATTTACGGACAAAAACTGTAGCAGAGGTAACTCTTGTGCAGCTTCAATGAAATAATTAAACTAGCATGCCTCATATCATATCGGCATCCCAATATATTACTTGATATTGTTATTCCTCAAGAACATTGATTGACATTATGACGTCAGTTTTTAAACTGCATGGAAAAACCTTGTATAGATTAGTTATCCGTGTTCATATGATCTATTTATGTTGTTTCTGGAAACATGTTCTTATAGACGTAGAGTTGTCAAAAACAGATCAAAAATTTCTACTGAGACGCGTTTATTCTTTTTGTTTATGTAATGGAATATAAATATATAAATTAAATAAAAAGTTACATTCAAATTCTTCAATGTATAGTATCTGCTTTTCACTATTGGCCAGTTTAGTTTATTTTCTGGGGGGGAAGGGGGGGGGGGGGGGGAGGAGGGGTAGACTCAACAGATCGTTCGTTAGGATATTAAGTTTAATAGTTTTTTTTTCTCTCAACAAAAACAGTTTAACAACCAGTTTATATTATAATAAGTCGTGCTTTGGCATTCATTTCAGATATCAATGATTGCTTTCCTAATCCCTGTGAACATTGCGGAACCTGTAATGATTTTGTCAATGATTTTCAATGCATCTGTCCTCCTGGATTTACTGACAAAAACTGTAGCACAGGTAACTCTTAAGCTACGTCACTGTCACAAATGTACTAGCATGACTCATAACTACATCCTAAAATACATTTGCTTTTATTATTATTCCACAAACAACACTAGCAACTTTCTGACTGCAAATTATAATCTGTCTTAAAAGTCTTTGTTTCTTTTTGTAATCTGTTTGTTTTGTTCTTGCTAAGATTAAACACAGATTGTTAAAATACAAATGTACGGATCGACATTCCAACAAAATACTGTTTTTCAGCTTGTTTTCAAGTCTCTTCCGTAATTGATTTACTTGAGGTAAAACACAATTTGTTTTATACATGTTCCTTGTATTTTCCAGATTAATTCAAGATATCAATGTAATGCTAAATTAATGCTTTTAAATAACAACAATGTTCTTTACTTACACTGTATTTATTTCGTCCTCCTCTGATATTCATTTTAGATATTGATGAGTGTTCATGTAACCCATGTTATAATAACGCTACCTGTAATGATACGATCAACGATTTTCAATGCGTATGTCTTCCTGGATTTACTGACAAAACTTGTAGCACAGGTAACTATTAAACAGTAGCACTGTGAATTCTTACATATCGTGCCTCATATCTGCATTCATAATGATTGTGTTCAGCTTGCTGTTTTGAAAACACCTATATGTTCTTAAAATTATGCCGAAACAATCTTTCGTCTTTTTTTTGTAATTTTACTCATGTATTGACAAACTGCTATTTAGTATATTTTATGTGAAAAAAATGAAACCTGTATTGATACGGAAAACATATGTTCGATGCATCTCTACATCAGAATATATTAACAAAACCTGCAACACATGTCAATCACAAATGACCGTGCCCATTTAATATAGTTTATATCTAAATAGTGAATTTGAATATTGAATTTGCGAAACAAATGCAATTGAATTTCAAACTTGTCTCTTACTTATACACTGTATTATACACTGTATTTAATTCGTCCTGCTCTGATATCCATTTCAGATATTGATGAGTGTTCATATAAACCATGTTATAATAACGCTACCTGTTATGATACTATCAACGATTTTCAATGTGTATGTCTTCCTGGATTTACTGACAAAATATGTAGCACAGGTAACTATAACGCAGCATTACTACCATTACGTATCCCATTGTCTCATTATCATAGATTCCACAATCAATTCCAACAAAAAATGGTGTCTATCCAATTTTTATCTCCGCTTTCTTATCATAAAATTGAGAATAGAAATGGGGAATGTATCAAAGAGACAACAACCCGACCAAAGAATAAAACAACAACAGAAGGTCACCAACAGGTCTTCAATGTAGCAAGAAATTTCCGAACCCGGATGCGTCCTTCAGCTGGCCCCTAAACAAATATATACTAGTTCAGTGATAATGAACGCCATACTAATTTCCAAATTGTACACAAGAAACCAAAATTAAAATAATACATACTTATCTGATTTATGCTACAAATTAAAAAGAAAACTGTCGTGTATAAGTGCCTAGTTTTCTTAGATCAATTTGTGAGAGCTGTGGAATATGATAATATTAACTTATATTTATAAATCCGTTCCAGAGATCAATGATTGCCTACCTTATCCCTGTGAACATGGTGCAACGTGTATTGATCGGGTCAATGATTTCCAATGCATATGTCCTCCTGGATTTACTAACAAAAACTGTAGCACAGGTAAACTTTAGACAGCTCCTAAGTTATAATTTAACTATCACTCGGCATATCTACATCCAAAAAAAAATTGTTTAGTATGTTGTTTTTTTCAAAAAAAAACTTTATCGACTTTCATACTATAGTTTACAAACTGCATTTAGGATTTTGTATCAATTAAATATAAGTGTTTATGTGTTCTTTTTTTCTCTCTCAAAAATACACATGTATCATTTTATTTGCGTGTTTTTTTTACATCGAATTGTTAACGCTCGCTTCATGTAGATTGTAGATGACGCGTTTATATATGTTGCAATTTTTTTGGAATATGGATACATGTACATGTATATTTACTTTACGATAAGATGAGGATAAGCGTTGCTCAAAGCAAACTTATATAACAAACCTTCGCCAACATTTAAAAACCTTACACAAACGTATTTGACTAAGGTTAACATAGCCAGCTGCTGACTCGGAATTTCAAATCATATTCCAATTGACAAAACACGGCAAGACATTTGAGATTTTAACTTAAACTTTGAATACATCATACACATACAGTGACCGTTAACTAAGCATGGTCAAATGAAATACATGTACAATTTTATGTATGTTATTGTATGTACTTTACGATTCGGCAGATACAAATCATACGTTGATGAAACATATGAAGGATCGATGTTTATCAAATTAAAACTTGATATAATAGATAGCTAAATGGATTTTGTTTGTTTTTTGTTTTAAATAAAACATTGTTAAAACACATTAATATGCAAATGATTTAGCATCATGGTTTCATGGGTTTGTTTTACTTATATATTAATTGTTAATACATATCAGCAATAATAAATATGCTTCATTGTGTATATTGAATTTTCTTATTAAATACGGTTGTAAATGTTTTTTTGATAAAGTGATGCATGGTGCATGTTTATATATAAATATGAATATATATAAACCATTAAAATATAAGCTATTTTGCTGCAAAATCTTAATTATATTTTTTGATGTGCTGCAATATATTATTTACTCTTTGCTTGTGTGTTGTTTTTGTGTATATTTTTCTTCTTTTCTTCTTGATTTGAATCCTGTTATTTTGTTGAAATTATATTATATGTGTTGTGTATAGAATGTATAGTTTGATAATTATCTGAGATATAGCTCTTCTTTTAAAGAATATTAGTTTAATTTGTTGTTTTGATTTGTTTCCATTATATTCTTTTTAACGCAAAACTCAATTTGGTGCATAACTTACATATGTTCTACCGTTTATATTATCTAGTTTAAAAAAAAACTTATAGAACAATAGTTTGTGTTTAAATAATTGATGAATTAAAATTACTATACTAACGGAAAAGACACATGTAATGTTTACCAATAAAGTATTTGTTGTAAATATAAAACTGGTAATCAATTCAAAAGTGATAATCAACGATTAACATGAATAAATGCCAAAAACAATCCAATTCTATTTGTTCATTTTATTGTGTATAAATTAAATGTATAAAGTGTATATCTTTAGAGTTGCAGTGGTGCAAGTGGATAAAGTGCATGTCTTGGTGAATGTTAGACATAACAATTAGTTACTTAATTTAGAGGCCGCAATAGGCGGAATAGTTGTTATGCTCCACTATAGTTTTAAGATAAATGATGACTTTTGTATTGAAAGCATGATATGATATTAAATAACAACAAAAATCTGAAATAACCAACTTGTAAGCAAATTTGTACAAATCAAAACCGTCAATCAAGCAATACCAGATGTAAAGTAAAAATTGTAAAATAAACTAAAAGAATCTCTACACGTTTTATAGTTTAATTGTTTACCGTGAAAAGACGCATGTTCATGAATTACTTACTGTTGTGTTTGTTGTTGTAATAAAGAATGTGTTTGTGTATTACATCAATGCAATATCATATGTAACATCAGTTTTGAATGAAACTCAATCAGTCGTATTCAGCATGTTAAGACTGAATGAATACTTATACAAATTATAGAACCTTTTGCTGGTGCTTGTATCTAAATACATACATGTAGTTTTATGAATAAAAGTATTAGTTTTAGGTATTAATATCACTATATAATTTGTGGATTTGACAGTCGCGATGTTCTGAAATGATCTTTCAAAAGGAACAATATACACATGGCTTTCATTTATCTCTTTTTTCAGGATGTTTTGTAGTAACTGATAACGCCTACTCACCTAAAATACCACGTTGAAAATAGTTTTTCAACATTTGTGGCAAGTAGCTGATACGTATTTAGATAAAGTGCAAATCAAGAAAGTGGGGTATATTTGCAGTCAAAGATTGTGTACACAGAATGAGAAAAATTACAGAAGTCAACGACACTGTTATACGTAAATGTTTTGATATAAATTTATCATTAAATACATGAAACATATTTACATCATCTTTTCCTTAAAACGCATTCAAATATTTGCAATTATAACATATAATTTTAGAGTTAATTTAAACAAATTTCAGAAACGGTCTGAGTAATGTATTAAACAATGAACGAAAATTAACTATAATACATGTATGCAGTTTCATATTTTTTCTACCCTAGGGCGTTGTAACAACACATCACATAAAATAACTATAGCAATCAGTTGAAAGGAGTTTTACTAGTCAGATCGATACGGAGCAGAAAAACAAGAAATACAAAATGTTTGGACGTCCAGGGTTATTTATACATCCCCGTAACATGGAAGACACTACTTACAGATCGAAGAGTAATCGCAATCTTTGACAGCTGGTAAAAAGTATACGACCGAGTTTACACATCAATGGCATTTCTTCTAAATATTATTTGAGTCACGTTTGATAATGCGGATAACAAAAAGGCAACGTATTTTGTATTTTAAAGACTGCATCCATTTTAAACTACGACAAGCATGACAAAACAACAATTGGAGGATTTGAAAAGATTTTTACTGACAAGATCATTTTAACCAGAAACAAATATGTTTTAAGTTATCAAAGTGTATTCAACATAATAGATTAAAGCATGTAAAGGACTTTTCATGTTGGTTTTGTTTACACTAATATGATTGGTTAATATGATGAAATTAGTATATGCACCTGCCGTTGCGAAGGGGAGCATTTTGTGATAGCCTATTCCGTCCATACGTCCATCACAACAATTTTTTTTTCCATTTTCGGACATCTATTTGCCTCAACCAACAGTTGACAAAACATTCATGCAATGTTCATTACAACATTGCAGAAATAGTTTGAGTTTGGATGTCGTCATTTTCACCATATGCACTCTGGAGTTTTGCTCCTTTATAACATTAAATTCAAGCGGGTTAATCATATGTGTTCAATAGTTTTTTGTTTCAAATTATTTTATTTATAGATTTAAATGTCAAGTTTGTCAATAGTGTGCAATTTCAAAGTAATTTGAGAATGGATAGTAAAATATATATGAAAGGGTCATAGATC
This sequence comes from Mytilus edulis, assembly GCA_019925275.1. Classification (NCBI taxonomy): domain Eukaryota; kingdom Metazoa; phylum Mollusca; class Bivalvia; order Mytilida; family Mytilidae; genus Mytilus; species Mytilus edulis. Next base: position 37,836,423 of record CM034358.1, on the reverse strand, counting down.
ATGTAGATATTCAGGTTGTCTGTGAAAGTTAGTATGTACTTTCATGTTTATCAACTATTGTATTTCTGACGAGTGGTTACCAAAAGATGTGTTTTGATTTTCAATATGTCATGAATCTTTCGTCATGTAGTATTCTATGGAGTGGTTTTTTTTTACTTCTCTTATCTTTAAAAGCACATTTTTTTGTCTTATTTGATTTTTATTTTGATTGTGTTTGAGAGTATTCTTTATATTGCATTTGTTTGGTTGGAAAAAATTATGACACACATATGTCAAACATAATATACACATGGACAAAAGTATTGCAACATCTTTTTTTTTAAACTTGAAAAATCAGCCCCTTTTTTGGATGAAATTTAATAAAATATGTGTATAATATTATTGAAACATAGTTTATGATAACATTGGCATTAAAACGAACATAAAATGTTTGAAAAAAAAAAGATTTATATAACCACAATTTTAATACCAAAATGGAGTGTGTTTTGTACAAAAAATGCATTTTACAACTTTTACTGTAGTCGAACTTTACAATGTCAGACATTTCAAAATTAATCCTTAAATGACTGTTCATATCATGGCTGATCCCAATACGCCAAAAAATTAGTACTTTATGCGCAGCCTCCATTCAAACGGATAACCGCATCTGAACGTCTTCTGATTCCTGCCATAAATCGACTAATTTGTTGCTAAGGTAGCAGCAACCATTTCTGATGAAGGGCATTTTTTATTTCATGATGTGTTTGAACTGGGGTGTCCTTTCGCGCACTTTCCGCCCAAAAGTGTCCAAAACATGCTCGATATGGTTGAAAGGGCGGCTACGATCGTGCCAAGGAAGATGAACCGAATTCCATTTGAACATTGGATCTTCCTCCACGATGCTAATTTCCAATTTTGGCGAGCTCTGCACTTCATTGGATACGGAAAACTGTGTGTCTGTTTGTTAGCAAAGATCTCCGAAATGGTCTTATCGCACGATAACCAGTAGCGATGAGTCGATCTCGAACAGTTCTTGTTAAAAAGCTCCTGTATGGCCACCACTCTCTTTTTATGATTGTCTTGTATGCAATGGATTTCCTTCTGACAAACCTTCATTATGCTTGATTTTCCTTAGCAAATGGTATAGGGTGTCTTCATTATCTCGGAATGTCTTTAACAGCGTTTATTGCCTGATTTATTCTCAAAACAACTTATAGTGAAATGGTGATGACCAACAATACGTGCAGTTTTTACAGCGACATCCCTGCTTCCCTTATGCTGATAATCTGCCATCTTGCTGCTTATACGAGTTGTCAAGATCCCATTATAAGGTGTCAATCACATAACTTTACAAATTTTGTTATTTAAAGAGTTGAAAACAATGAGGATAAAAACAACTGCTTGGCTGTTTACGAGTACAGTTGCTGCATGTGCAGATAAAAAAACTTATCGGGTCGATATTTATTGATTTATCTCAGGTGATTACTAGTTCTATTTTACCAAATTATATCCCAAAAAAATGAAAAGTGTTTTTTTAATTTCAATTTCAATTTAGTGTTGCAATACTTTTTTCCATGTGTATACAATAGTTACAACTGGGTTTATCTGTGGGAACGGCCATTGACTAATGTGAAAAGTGACATACCAATTCTGTTCTTCTACTTTGATTAAGAATTTCTATATCCAATATAAAACATAAATATAGTGTTGCTTTTTAATATAAATGTCATTCACATATATTTTAGGAACGTGTATTTTAGGACATGTTTCATTTCATTTCAATATTCTATTTTGTGTATTCATAAAGATACATGTACATCGTTCACTACAAAGAGTGGTTAAAAACAATAGAAGAATCTGATAAGAATACGGGACATAAAATAGTTATGTACTTTGTGATTTTTTTTTAATTATTAAGTTGGCGAGTAGCTTTTATTTCCATAGTTATCAAAGGTATCCATGCCTTTTATTTGATCCGCCAGACGCGTGTTTCGTCAACATAAAACTCATCGGTGACGCTTAGATTTAAAAAAAAAGTTGAAGAGCATTGAGGACTGAAAATTCGTCTAAGGTAATCAATGCCTGAGATATGAAAATCCTTAGTGTTTCAAATAATTCATACTTTTGCTGATTTATAAATATGACAATTTAATTCAAAATTGTGTGGAACGCATCTATCCCATCGAATTAGAGATAAAGGATACTACAGATACATTCAAGTCGGCTTCATATATTGACTTACATCTAGAAATTGACAATGAGGGTCGGTTGAAAACAAAACTTAACGACAAAAGAGATGATTTCAGCTTTCCAATTGTGATCTTTCCATTCCTAAGTAGCAACATTCCAGCAGCACCTGCATACGGGTATATATCTCCCAATTGATACGATATTCCCGTGCTTGCATTTACTATCATGATTTTCTTGATAGAGGGTTACTGCTCACAAGGAAGCTATTAAACCAAGAGTTCCAAATGGTGAAGTTGAAATCATCCCTTCGTAAATTTTACAAACGCCATCAGAAGTTGGTTGACCGTTATGGAATAACCGTTTCCAAAATGATATCGGATATGTTCCTTACGTCGTAACTACAATCCCCTTCTCTTTTATGAATGTGACCTACCGAATTAGACTATTTACCGGATTTGTTATCACATAAGCGACACGACGGGTGCCACATGTGGAGCAGGATCTGCTTCCCCGTCCGGAGCACCTGAGATCACCCCTAGTTTTTGGTGGGGTTCGTGTTGTTTATTCTTTAGTTTTCTATGTTATGTCATGACTTTTGTGTACTATTGTTTGTCTGTTTGTCTTTTTCATTTTTAGCCATGGCGTTGTCAGTTTGTTTTAGATTTATGAGATTGACTGTCCCTTTTGTATTTTCGTCCCTCTTTAATTGATATTCGTGTCAACACCGAAATGCTGACTCACGGGCTGGTGATACCCTTGTGGAAAAAAAACGTCCACCAGCAGTTGCATCTACCCAGTGATATGAATATACATTTAACTATATTATCAGATTAAAATAATATGCACTATAATTTTATAAATACATGTTTGTTAAACAGATAACTAACAGTGCGTAACTGAGCTACAAGCTTAAGAATGTCAATAAGTATCTTTATAAGTCTTATCGAAAGGTTACACCAATAAAGTTTTGATAAATATCTAGGAAACTGAAGCATATCTAATTGGTCTCGTGCATATATATTCATGTTTGGTTTTTGGTTTGTCGTATATTCGACAGGTCAACGTACCCATACCATTAAAAAAAATATGCATTCCAATGTAACTTGCAAATCCTTTGTATATAAATACAACAGTATTATAGTATATAATATTTATCTAAAACTGGCGTTCCTTAGTTGGCTACGATACTAAATATTCATATTTTCCTTACGGTTACATGTCTGGGTAAAAGCATGTTTTGTGTTTATTTAATTTACCCACTACAAACATTCCCCAGGTGGAGCACGTATCATATCAGTTAACCGTTGAAACTACACCAAAACATATTTAAATACTTCAAGAGAATAACAAAGAGATTTAATTTGTCAATATCAAGTGATATTGTCAATGATCCTTTTATGTCAGTTCATATCCTTCTTCAAATAGTACAAGACAAAATAAATAACTTACATTATTGTTTAATTGGAATGTTCCTTCTTTTTTTATCTTTTTTTATTTAGTTGTATTGCAATAATTTACTGTATTTTGGTCATATGAAGACCCACTCATCTCTTGAAACATTCATTTCAAAAAAAGGAATGACATAAGTACTTCCTTTTCGATTTGCTCCTGATTAAATAAAATTTTCATACACTTTTATTAAACCTTGAAGTACCATCACATTTTATGTTTTGCAGCGAATAGTAATATATAATAATAAACAGACTTTGTTAAATTATATATCATAACAAAACAGGTGTGAACGAATTTTATTCAATGGTTATATTATGGCATACTCATGTTAATAATTCGATAACTCCAGATATGATCAGCCTCCGAACAAAACGATAAAAATGACAAGGTATGAAACTTGTAATGCAAAATAAGAAGATGTGCCATTTTATTAGGGACTTTCCAGTTTAAAAATATCTTGATTTCGTTAATATGTTAAATAACTGAGAGTTGGTATACAGTCGTGCTGGTGTAGGGGTATGTGTCGTAGGTTGATATGATATAGGTCTTGCCAATGAGTCGAATCCCGGCATAGACATATATTTTTTTCTACAGAAGTTTTGAAAGTGCGTCTTGCTCAACAAATAATTCTAAGTTTTATTGTGGGTTCCCGCCGAAGTGGTTCAAAACAAAGGAAAGCAAAGAATCAAAGAATCTTAAGCTGGGGTGATCTGGAATGGATGATCCGGCTCAGATCACCCCTGGTAGAACAAAGGAGCTGGCATGTAATAGTAATGAAGGAAACTATATTTATTCTTATGTGTTCACAATAACTGTCGACTGAAAACATTTGATTAAATATTTGACAATAAGTACATGTGGTTTCAATGCGAAATATATAAGAGTACACCAAATCCAAAGTTGACGGTTGTATACAACCCGAACTGCATATAAAAAAAAAGTTTGATGTAAGAAGCGAATTGACAATACATCAAACTCTAGAAAACTAATCTTTTACTAACAACTTGTTATTTATAAGACATTATATCCACTATGTTCAAATCAATGAATTTCAGGTAATCTAATTATCTTAAATCTCAAATATATGTTACTAGAACACAACTAAAATACAAATAATTGTTTTTTTACTATCTTAAAAATTCTTCCATTGAAACGCCCTACTTGCTATCGTTTTGAAAAGAGTCAATATGGCCAATGCTTTTGTACTAATATGACATCTCATTACATTCATTTTCACGTTGATACATGAATAAAATAGAGATTGGAAATGGGGAATATTTCAAAGACACAACACCCGACCAAAGAGAAGAAAACAGCTCAAGGCCACCAATGCGTCTTCAACACAGCGATGAAAACCATAACCAGGAGGTTGGCCTCAGCTGATCAAAAACAAAAGATATAATGACTTGCTGATCATGTTTGCCTTTCAATATATCTATCTTTTATGATAGTCTAAAGATGGTACGCAAACATGAAAAATGATTGGAAAAATATATTCGACCTTGAAGGCCAGGAAAAAAAGAGAGGTGATGTACATGTTAGTGCCAATCATACAATTATCAAACATAGTAAAACAGACGTGGGTGTAAGCAAGAATGAATCAGCCAGCATCTTCGGAAGTAATCTTACAAAGGCCCTGACATGACCAAAACATGACAAAAGACAAACGGAAAAAAAACAACACTTTGATGACAAGAAAATAAATGATTAACAAATATATCAATAAGAATATGACGACATCATCTGAATTATTGACTCCTCACGTGTGTAGACATCTACATAATATGTTTCAATAAATCGTTATCATATCCTATCCCAGCACCCCAACTCCATAGATCACTAGGTGTTTCGAACATCTATTTAGACCAATTAGAATCAACTAATTGACCATGGCCATGTCCATCGTCAGGAGCCCAAGCCATTCTTGACACTTATATTCATAATATAAATTACTGATATTAATAAGGGGCCCAATATATTTCAATAAATCGTTATCATATCCTATCCCAGCACCCCAACTCCATAGATCACTAGGTGTTTCGAACATCTATTTAGACCAATTAGAATCAACTAATTGACCATGGCCATGTCCATCGTCAGGAGCCCAAGCCATTCTTGACACTTATATTCATAATATAAATTACTGATATTAATAAGGGGCCCGACACCATGTGATCTATTTTACTTGCTATTTTTCTATACTTCTTGTTTTCTATTCTTTCTTTTTATCTTTACTTCTTGTTTTCTATTGTCTCTCTTTATCTATACTTCATGTTATCTATTGATGTTTATTTATTTCTCAAACAATATATTAATCAATCAATACGCATGTTATAATACTAGTGGAAGCATAACTTTATCAATCTATATCTTGAAAATATATACGTCTCATTTGCATTGTTTGCACCTTCCGGTTTGTAACCGGGTTTTGTTAAGAAGGGTTTGGGTTTAAAAGTATCACCCTGATCAAAATGATATTTGCATCATAGTTTTCTTGCAAATTAATTAAAATCTAAAAACAGATTCTGCTAACCTTGTCGAAGGAGGTGGTATATATTTTAATCCTTTCATCTGAGTAACAGAATCCTATTCTGTCATGTTTTCATTCATGAAAATATTTACATATTCACACGCATTTTCAAATGATATTATCCTCTTTATAGAGCGTTTATAAATCTTTCGATTTTTTGATATTAGGCTTTTTTCATGATAGCCTTTTTTATTTTTCGCTCTTTTACAGTGTCTGTTAGCCATGCTTACAGATCAAAGGAAATCGCCCGAAAGCAGCTTGCAATATATTTTCTATGGTATTATAGATTGTACGAACTCGAGAACCAATCAGATATTAGTTCTCAAACATCCCTCCTAGACATTACAGCCAATCACCATTGACTACTTAATAAACTGACAAGTCTATCAGATATTTCCGCTTTGCCGACCTCAGCATGCCGCTGATATTATGCACTTTATTAGCACCCTTGTCCTCTCGAACCTTTACGCTTCGGTTTTTTTCATTTACTTCAGTCCTTGACGTTTTAGTTTGATAGATTTTAAGAATTAATCTACAGATTTATACTATTTTTACTGAGCTAAGAAACACATGCGCATTTACAATGCACTGTTGCATATTTTCTGATAACAATTTGTGCATTTAACAATAATTAATCAATGAAGACCACTATCAGTGAGACTTTGACCATATTATAGTATCTTTGGTGTATTTTGCTACATGTATCATTGAATAATGAAGTATTTGCAAACATTTGTTAGTTATCATTATAATATTGGGATCATTGATAACCTAACTTCCTATTTTCTGCCAGTTCAATTGAATGTAAATGTCGTGTAGCTCAATAACTGAAAAGATTTTACACTTTTATCACAGATGTTTTTCAAAACGCCACATGCAAAGTGTATAGTCACACGTTATAGATGTTTATCATCTAGATTTTAATTGCAGAATGTTAAAATGTTCAAATACATCGTTTTCACTTCGATACTGCATATGTACATGGTCATTATATGTTTAATTTATCTGATAATCAGAGCCATTTATTTTCATTTTTCTCTTTCTCAGCATGCCGCTGATATTCATAACTAAATTAACATTACTAGCAACCACTGATATGTAAAACATAATTAATCAGCACCTTTATAGTGTCCTTGACGTTTCAGTTTGATATAGTAAAGTATTTATCTATAGATTACACTATTTTAAGAAATAAGAAACAGATTATCAATGCACTATTGCTTTTTCTGATAATAATTTGTGCATTTAACAATATTTAACTAACTAAGATCTCTTTTAGTAAGTATATGATCTTTACTTTACACCAATATGATAGTATGTATTTTTCGACAATAGAAAACACAGGTATTTCCAAACATTTGTAAGTTAGCATATTGATATTGGGATCATTGATACCGTAACCTGCTATTATCTGCCAGTCCAATTAAATATACATTAAGCGGACCGCAAGAACTGATAGGATGCTATGCAATGGCTTGGGCTCCTGACGATGGACATGGCCGTGATCAATTAGTTAATTCTAATTGGTCTAAATAGATGTTCGAAACACCTTATGATCTATGGAGTTGGGGTGCTGGGATAGGCTTTGACAACGATTTATTGAAATGTTTTAACATAAATGTTTTTTTTAAATAAACAAGAGTTAAACTCCTTCCTGGGCATATTTTTTTTACAAAACCTTGAAAAGGTCAATCAAAATTACAATTGCAATTGAACTTATTTTCACAAGTTTCAGACTAAGAACTATATTATATTATTTTCTATCAATTTGCCTTCATCATTTAGTAGCTAACTTCATATATGATGAGGTAAAACAGTAATACCAACATAACATAAAATTTTGACTTTGTTTCTTGATTTATCTTTTATTAATATAAACATAAAGAGGTTGTTAAAATGATGGCCAACATTGCACTTATTCTTTTTATACATTGCAAAGTAGGAACTTCATGTATACTGTGTATTTTGCGATAACATGTTGTAGTATGGCCGATTTACTTAATTAGAGTATGTCTATGCAACCTTGTGATGAGGTCAAATGCATAATCAAGACTTGACTTAATCGTATTGATTATATCGTCACATCAAAGCAAACATGTTATAATATATTAGTTTCTTCAGCATTTCAAGGACCGTTTATATTTTTAGTTAAAAACATTAGTTGAATGTCCAATTATAGTCACATTCATAGATAAAGATCTCGCTCAAGATTTTTCTGTCAAAATGATAACACATTAAAATACTTATCCGTAGGAAAATATCCATTTAGATGAATATGCAAGTGTCTTTTTTTTATATACAACGCAGAATACGTGCACGAAGTATAATTTTGTCTATATTATTCAGTATCCATTTTTTTTTTAAATCTGACTAACTTATTGCGAACAAGCTTCATGTGTGTACGGTTGTCAAATCCTTCTGTATATATAACAGTGTTGTAAAAGGAAATTAAACACAAACTCCTTAATGAGACAACTTATTTAAAAAAAAGGGTGTTTCAATTGTCTAAAACTATGGGGAAGGGGGAGTAGGGAATAGAAATATGGTCACAATCAGGAAATCGGTTTTGCTGTCTAATTACGCAGCTTCACAACGACAATGCATTGTGCATGTTGTGGCAACTGATTCTGAAAAGGATTTGTGTGGCAGGATCTTTTTCATGTGCTTTGAATTCGTCAACAGAACAACGTTCGTATTTAACATGTATGATCTTTTGAGGTTGAAATAGGTAACAGAATGAAAACAAAAAGCAAAATGACAATGATCAACATAAACATGATAAATTAACAAATACCAATCATATTATAGTTAACGACATACCAACTTAAGATATCAATTAAACTGGTCGAACTGTTATGTTTTCAGTAAAATCCCTCTTGTTAAGGGGCATTTTATCTTGCCATCATCAACAAAGAAGAACTTAACCTGTATCATGCAAACCACTGGTTTTAAAATCAATTTATTTATTTCCGATGAAAAGACCATATCAATTAGTACGGCGGCTTTGTGAAAAATTATGCACATCCTGCTACAAGCAAAAAAATTGGCATAGAACTTCCTCAACTATTACTCTTTAATTTCAGATAGGGAGGCATTTGAAAACAAATGTCTCACTTCCGGTAAAAACCAAAATGGCGGAAACCATACTTTTAAAAATTAGCCCAATATCGAAATAAAGTGTGTAAAAATGTGTTACTATCATGCTACTATCATAATATGTGGTACAAACCTTCGTTTTTACTATTTTGGGATAAATTAAATATATGAGATGTCTTCAGAAACCCTACTTCCGGTTAAAATTCAACATGGCGGACGTTGTACTAAAATAAGCTTATTTTTTGGGGGAGGGTGATTGAAATGTATTTTAACGTATTGCTACTATCATGAGATTGTGCAGGAACCTTTCTTTGGTGCTTCTGATACAGTGCATAAGACACATGTTTTAAAAACCCTTACTTCCTGTAATATCCAAAATGACGGACATAGAAATCTATAAATATCATAAGACTGTGTCAATGAAACGTCACTATTTAAAAAAAAAAAAAACGAAAAAATCATCTCTCTTATCGTGAAACTTCTTTTTCAACGATACAGATATCAAGATTAAGGAATGGGCAGTATTAATTATTGGTAATGTTTTTTTTTTAAATTCAGTTCAACATGTTCAATGGGATGAATGTCTTAAGTATTCAAACCGGTGTCGTCATTATTGAGAGTCAATTTATTATCCTAACATATTTGTATTAGATGTTGTTTCAATAGGACTTTGTTGATCTTAGTTATACATTGTAACTAATAGTAGTACAAAAATAGGTCCAAAATAAGTGGCGCATGGTTAGTTTCTATTGGAATTCGGGTACTTTGATTATATATTTGGCTGCGTTGATTCCACTCTATATGCATGTGCCATACAAATCAACGGGGTTAACGAAAGTTGAATTTTGACGAATGACTCATAAGATAGATAGATTAATTATAAGGACACATCTACAAAAGAAGGTTTTGCTATCGTTTATCAATATACATCTATAACATACATTCTAATCTCTTTTGTTTTTGTTAAAAACAAATTTACAAAACAAATGTCACTGATTTGCTTTAAAATATATTAAATCAAAATTACGTTGAGTATCTAGGAAAAAAAACAATGCATATGTAGTGTTGTAATGATTGGACAATACAAGGACTTGTAATCAACTGAATAAACATCAAGATCTTCCGGCTTGAGTAAATAATGGCATTGTTGAGCAACTATATCATACATTAGGTAATATCATCAAATATAATAATGATATATTGTATTACGCAATTGTTCTTCAAAGATATGCACTTATTCTCTACTGGGCAATGGAGATTTTACTTTCATTTCTGATCACATTATTTAACATGATCTTTGCTCCTTAATCACTGCATGATTTATTTAAGGTATCATTAAGTAAAATAAAACAAAGTTTAATTTTAACTATTTAACCGAGTAATCTGTTTCCTGCTTTACAATTTGATAGTTGTCTAACTTGTCAATTAAACATCTTAATTTTGCGCATTAAACGTATGATTATTTTATCTTTTGATATCAGGTAAATACAAACCAAGAAAGAATACTTTTTGCAAGCTTATCCACACGGTTTCAAAAAATGTTTGAACATCTATGATAAGCTTAGTGAAAAACGTTTTTTTTTACCGCGTTCGACTCCGTCCGTCTGTCCGTTCCTTTTGGAGGAAATTTTTGTCAAAGTTTGTTTGGCTTCTACAAAATATAATGATTTTATTTTTAGATAGTTGATGTAAGTTATAATTTTTACATCCGACATGAAGCAACGTTCTGTTTCTAATTCTTACAAATTAATTTATAACACACCTTTAAGAGAAGGACATACAATCTTTCTTATTTTTTTGTCTTCCTTATATAACTATGATATTGAGAATGCATATTCATTAAGTGTTTCTGCAATTGATATATTTAGACAGTATTTCTTTAAATGTTGTGTTGTAAATCTCAAAAACATCGATGCACTACACTACACTGCACTACACTACACTACACTTTTACACCACACTACGCTACACTACAACACAACACTACAACATTACACAACACTATACTACAACACTACACTACACTACATTACAATACTACAACACTACAATACTACACTACACTACACTATACTAGACTGCTACACTACACTACAATACTACAAGACTACACTACACTACAATACTACAAGACTACACTACACTACAATACCATACTACAAGACTACACTACACTACACTACACTCACTACACTACACTACATTAACACTGAATATAACATTTACATTTAGAATAACACTGTATGGGATTCCAATATTGATTCAACTTTCAATTCAATTCAATTCTTTATTTACCAATTGAAATACAACATTTTATAAAATAACACGGGTCAGTTCTTAAGTTAATTTGGCATGAGGTCATCTTTGAACAGTTACGTTAACAGTTTATGAATGATGTAAATGTAGTTAGTATATTTTTTGCCGCAAGACAACTTATAAGGTTTCTTTAAACGTGTACTTAAATTCTTCAAGTTCTTTTTATTCGTACTTTCATGTTTATAAAAGCATTATTTGCGTACAAGCGTGAGCACTGCATTAATAAATGGATTTCGTCTTCAACAGACTTTTTACATTAATTACATGTTCTTTCGTTAACATCCGAGTTACACTTCAACGCTGCTTTTGTGTTTACTTGCTCATAGTTTAGTTAACAATAGTAAATTCTCAGCATCACACGCTAAATTCTGCCCTTAATTAACGTGCGTAACACTTTGGACACCGTGTCCTTGGTCGTATAAGAAGTCTGTCTTCATGCCAACATTAAATATTTTATAATTATGCAGATCAATTTTGAAACTTCCAGATGTGTATTCATCTGCCTTATTCTGCGACAAAATTCTTAAACTCTACATAAAAAATCAACAGGTAATGTTTTACTACTTTTTCTTTACGTCAATCCTGTTATGGCACATTGTAATAACATTATATATATTGTTTCCTAGTTGAATAAAAAAAACATTTTGAGACGTGCGTTTTTGATTAAGTTGATTTAAACAAGATTAACCAGACGACACTCTTCAAAAACCATATGGTACTTGTAGTAGAAATTCAATCCTCAGACTATTTAAATCTTTGATCTAATCAGTGCAGATTTATTTTTACTGTCCGAAAAAAACGGCTTTCATAATTGATGCATTGAAGTAAAACGTACATGTACATTTGAATTTTGTGGAAAAACAGGATTATAATAAATGAGAATCATTGACAAAAATAAAACAGTATATGAAAGGTAAGTTTTTCCAAAAAAATGTTGAATATTGATAAAAAAAAGGATATGCTTTTGTCAAAAAACAAATAGCATTAAAGAAGTTTGACAAAATTCAAAAAATAAAAAATCTTATCACTACTATTACAAAATAAAAAAAAAGATGTCTAGGTCAGTACGAAACGTAGACATATTAAAATTCAATGTTTCAATTTACTTTGCTCTAATGTAAAGATATTTTCGTCGAAAGACGCTATTTAAACTTATACCTAAACAGACTTTTACAATTAATAAAGTAATCCCTGGAATTGAACCAATCGTATAATAAGAGGCCAACAAAAAAAATGGACAATCAAAACTGAGAAGCCGAAGAGAGACCAACAAAATAAAGACACAAGCATAAAAAAGACGTAACATTTGTTTTTATACATAACAATGCACAAGAACTAAAGACTGGGAAACGACAACTCCACTTATAACTTGGTATCCGTCGTATTCATGCATCAATAGTCTGCTTTTTTGATAAGGTATGGCTGAAACTATTGCGAAATATCTCATTTATCTATAAAAAAAAAGAAAAAAGAAAAAAAAAGGTGCATTTTAATACACTAAGCAGTTGAAGACGGATAAATAATGGATAAATAGTAAGAACATTTACTTATAAATGTGTGTATTGAAACTTCTCTGTATTGTTGTTTTTGTCATTTTGTTTGAAGTTTCTTCCTTTTCCCGTTCTTTTATTATTCTAATATCATTATACGTTTGAATTATCATATATATTAAGGCCAACATGGAAACCAAGGAATTCATCAAGGAAGCTTCTTAATTTTATAAGCTGGAAGGCGGAGTTTATTTGAATTTCTGAAAAGTAGTAACACATGTCTTGATAACAATATATTTGATTTTGACTAGCACAATCCACAAAATGTCATTCATTTTATCTTGTGATAAAAACAGTTTATATCTGCTAAATATTTTAATCCGCCTGTTACCCTAAATATTTGTGTACAATGTTTATTGTCCTCTGTAATCAAAAAAATGCAGACGTTCTATTAACAATGATTTCATATCATATTTTGTTCTGTAAAATAGTTGAAAAAATGCAGTGTATGTTTCCGTTTAAATTGACCTCTGTTTAGATATAGGAAGATATGGTGTGCGTGCCAGTGAGACAACTCTCCATCCATATAACAATCTATAAAAGTAAACCATTATAGGTTAATGCATGGCCTTAAACACGGAGCCGTATGTATATCTAAATGACATTACATGTATTTACTCGTATACTTAATTGATATTTTTTAATTGGTATAATAGTACTGGTTTGGATAGGGATTGCTTTCAGATCATTTATTATCCAATATATTAGTTGTTGCACAGAAACTAAGTGTTCCGAAACAAATAATTGATCTTTAAACATGTTTAAATAAAGAATGGAGGAATAGAACAACACCAATCTAGATGTAAGTGGCTACAAAAATTAAAACATCTCTAGATGGACATGATGGATCAGTTATTTTTACATATGTATTGGTGATAATCAAAGACATTTCCTATACTTATCTCCCTTTCAAGATATTGGACCCAATTTGTAGTCCTTTATGTGTATTATCATCCTAAGGTAGCGCTCTACGATTGCGTTAACTTAGTTTTTGTTTTGCCGTAACGGACCGATCGTAGACTATATATCGTATGACAAATATATTAGAGATTGACGAATCGTCAATAAGTTTCTTAGTGCAATGAGATAAATTGCTGTGAAATCACAGATCACAGGCACTTGTCTCAGAATAAAAATGTCCTACATACTAGTATTCTGGAAATAATTAAAAACAAAGATTTCTTTCTACTTTTAATTTGAGGTATAATATGCCGGTGAATAACGTATGTTTAATTCTGCTGTCAAGAATACACAGTATCAAGTTGTGCTAGGCATCATATAATCTCCAACAGCATTCATGTAGATACTTGTATAGGCATTTGTTTCGTTCATATGGTGTAAATAATTATGTCAGAACTCAAATGAAATACAAGCTGTCTTTAAAAAGAGGGACGAACGATACAAGTGGACCGTCGAACTCATGAATAAAAAATAAACTGAAAACGCCATGGATAAAAGTGAACAAGACAAACAGACAAACACTAGTACACACGACACAACATAGAAAACTAAAGAATATACAACACAAACCCCACCAAAAACTAGGGGTGATCTCATGTGATCCGTAAGGGTAAGCAGATCCTGCTCCACGTGTGACACCCGTCGAGTTGGTTATGAGATCACAAATCCGGTAAATAGTCTACAATGTATCTGCATTTCTCGATCCCTTAAGACAAATACATGGATGAAGTGTAGTACCGCTTAGCACATGTTTAACGTTTCTAAAAAATATTTTATATGAAAACAGAAATAACTTATCTCCCCATAATAATAATAAAATGATATGTAAATTGACCAGAGTTATCTTACATTTATCACAAAGAGGGGCTAGCAAACATTTTTTAATTAAGCCTTATTAAAGTTTAAACAATTATCCACTAAAAATTAATGTTACTTTATTCCGATATAAGGACTTTGTTAGCTAAATACATTGTATCCTAAAAAAAATTATTACATATTATGATTTTTTCATGACAATAGATAGACGTGCTATTAAACCTTTTCAATATCTCTCGACACCGACTAATGACACCTACAGTTTACAGGTCAAATGGATGGGTCGTCTCAAAGACAAAAAAAACATCACGATTCTCATTGCGTAACATATTGGATTGGCGGTTATATACTGAGTTAACTATATAGTTTCAGAATATATATTAACCAAATAAATAAATACATATCTCTATCATATAATCTTCTTATTTTGTATGTATTTAGAAATAATTGCATGTTGAATTGACAAAAAAAAATATACTGCAATCATTATGCATCCCTTCAATTTAATGATTATGTGAGTCTTCACCAAATATTTGCCGCATGCTAGTAACGATCAATTTGTTGGTGTAATAGGTTTTATGAAATATTTCAAAATTTGTAAAAGATAATTACTTTCAAGACTGTCCGTCCGTCCGTCCGTATCACACTTGTGAACACGACCAACTTGGTGTTTTTTTTCACCGATCTTTACCTAAGTTGATGTACATATTCAAATTCTGGAGCGAAAATCACATAATGATTGTTAAAGTGGAAGGAAAATGTCACATCTATTTTTCATCGACGGACTTCTCCGCTTCAAGATATCTGAGAGTTGATGTTTTTCCTTGATGAATTTTGAAGAAAAAAATATGACTTCTCGTTTCAAGGTTACAACATTTAAGAAGTGCATTTTTTTTTGGTACATAGTTGCGTATGGAATTCAATTTATATTTTAAGTTGTTGGTTTATACTACAGAGTTTGTTTAAAACATTTCAAACTCTTTTTGGACAAGGAAACAACGTACCTTGTCCCTTCGTCGTAGTGTGCTTCCCCCGTTCCTGAAAATGACCTTTTGGTTTCTTACAAGAAGTTGATATAATTGTGTTTTTTTTTTTAATACACTGCCATTGCTATATTTTGTTTTGTTTTCATCGGGTTAATATTTTTTTCTCTATGTTAAATTCCGGTATAAAATTTTGGTTATAGAATAAAAAAGGCAAATGTGACAAAGAGACAACAACCCGACCATAGAGCAGACAACAGCAAAAGGTCAACAACTGGTCTTCAATTCTGCGAGAAATTCCCGCACCCGGGTGTGTCCTTCAGCTAGCCCATAAACAAATGTATATGCTAGTTCAGTGTTAATGAACGACATATTTAACTCCAATTTGAACACAAGAAACTAAAAATAAAAATCATGCAAGACCAGAGGCTCCTGACTTTATTCCTGATTAAATATTCATTAAAATAAAACAAACTATGTTCTTTTCATTTTTCCGAATTCCAACAGGACAGCTAGAAACTCAACGTCTTAAAACATGAAATGTGACTTAGATAAAGTAAAAAATCCATGTCATATGGACTCTGTAGGAAAGTTGTATCATTGTCATTGAAAGCAATAAAATCAATAATGATCTCCCTTTTTTAATTTTTGAGACGACCCCTCACATTTTACATGTCGTAGTCGTTCTCAACTGTAGGTATCGAGAGATATTGAAAAGGTCTATTAAGACAACAACACTATAGGACAGCACTAAAAGACTGTTCATGTTCAAATTAAAGTAATATGCTTAGTGAAACGGATAAAATGATTGCATGCACCCGTCGCAGCAAATGGAATGTCCGCACTTCGGACCAGCGTACGCGCGTTAGAAATGCTGATAAAGTTTGAATTTGGGTGGCGTCTTTTTCACAGTTCTCAAGTAATGTAATCAAGATAAATCCATACATCAACTAGGATGTACTTTCTTTAAAATATCTTAAAGTCATAAGAAACTTCAATTAAAAAAAACAATGTATACATTTATAACTCAATGGATAGTTTTTATTATCTGACGAAATTCTTTAATGAATTCATATTAAGAAAAAGTTTACTTTCTTTTAATTGCTTCCAGGAAGCAATTCCCCCGACATATTATTTTCCGTATGCAAAGTGACCTCAGTGTGCCCCGTCTCGTAAAAATCCGGTCATCACATGTCCTGAAAATATATATTTTCTCAATTTACATGTTATACACGTGCTCAATTTCCATGTTTTTTGTTGATTTTTTGTCGATTGTTGATTGTTGACAAATAGGTGACTATCGTCAAACTTCGGCTTTAAAACACGAACTTTAATTACCCGACATATTTTCACAACAACACTGACCGATTGAATAAAAAGATTGACCAATGTTCGAAATTAACACGAAAAAAATATAAATTTGTGCACAGAAGACAAAGCTTATGATGTTTGTATGCTTTGGTTCAAGAATTGCAGGAAAATAATTTTTCACCGGTCACTCGTTTCTTATAACTTTAGTGTTGTCATATATAGACAATGATGATAATGTTCTTATGATGGATAGCTCTACGGTAACGAGTTTAAGCACAATCTATGTAACAAGAAATTACTGACTCCATATATATCGTATTATGTCACGATCACACGGTGTGTCGAATTTATCTAAACCACAATATCACATGTTGTAGTCTGACAAGTGGCCTATCAAAACGATCAATTCTTCAATATTCATTAATAAGATCCTACTTCTTATTGTCTATACAGAAACTTTCCAGCTTTAAATTTATTTTCTGAATCTATTTTAATAGCTCATTAACATGTATCTATTTTTTTGGTCTGTTGAATCCTTAAAGCTTTTAGATTTCTTTTTTTAAGTTTGAAAGGGAAGTTACTCTGTTATGCCAAGAATAACAACTTGTTAGATTATGTTTTATGGTCTTGTTTCAATAAGATGTCATGCAAAGTATATATTTGATAAACGTGTGTTGTGGTGTTTGAGGACATGTTTCATTTCATTCTATATTATATTTTGTAAGTTCATAAACATGCATGTACATTGTGTACTACAATTAGAGGTAACGATCAATCGACAACAAATGAGTGATTCTGCTACTGTAATGTTTTCTTGCCATGATTATACATTAACCTATATTTTTAGATGAAAATAATTTGCCTTATATGTTTATATATACGTGTTTGTTAAATTAGCTACTA
The DNA here is from genome assembly GCA_019925275.1 of Mytilus edulis. NCBI lineage: Eukaryota > Metazoa > Mollusca > Bivalvia > Mytilida > Mytilidae > Mytilus > Mytilus edulis. The sequence goes on along the minus strand of CM034358.1, from coordinate 37,818,337 downwards.
TCAGTGCGTTACTGAGCTACAATTTTTGAGAAATTTGAATAAGTATATGTTTATAACTCTTATTCAAAGGCAACACCAATAATCTGTAGTATCAGAGATCTACGTAGCTGAATATGTGTCTTTATGCACATATATTCATGTATGTTTTTCTGTGCGTCGTGTTTTCAAATGTGCAACGTACCAAGACCATGTTAATAAAATATACATTCCAATCTAAACTCTCACTCCTTTGTTTACAAATACAATTGTACTTTATCATGTAAAATTATTTTAAAACTGACATTCCTTTGTTGGCCATGATAATAAATATTCATATCTTTCCTTATGGTTAATTGTCTAGTTTGAAGCATGTTTTGTATTGACTTAATTTATCCATTACGAACATTCCCTAGGTGAAGCACGTTTCATATCAGTTAACCGTTGAAACTGCACCAAAAACATTTAAATAATCCTTCTTCAAATAGTACAAGATAAAATAAATTAATTTCATTATTGTAAAATGAAAACGTTCCTTCAGTTTATTTCCTTTATTTAGTTGTATTTCAATTGTTACTGTCTATGAATGATATTAAGTTCCCTTCTGTTTGGAAGACATACATTTTTGTTAAAATATAATCGAAGTGGGTACTTCATATACACGCTAATTTTTCTGGTGAAATAGTATATACATAAAACATTGTAATAACTCCTGTTAAATCACGTGTATCAAACCGAGTTACAAATGTAGATATAATGACTTATGAAAATAAGGAAATGTAGTACGGTATGATATGCCAATCACACAATTATTTATCATATTTTGTAATATGGCCCGTTTGATAGACTGGAGAATTTGTTATGCAATTGTTAGATCAGGTCAAATGCGCTTTAATTGTCTAAATTGATTTTTCGTCACATCAAATTAAATACGTTATCTTACACGTGTTTCTTCAGCATTTCGAGAGCCTTTTATATTATCTTTGTTATAGGCTTCAGTTACATATCTAAAATCACACATATTGCACTCAAAGGTAATATGTCAAAACAATTATTTTAGACATAAATTATAGTCCCTGTCGCTGGATTACTTATTATTAACGCATTTGAATTCTTGTTCTAGTATAAATGTATTCAAAGTTAGATGAGAACCTTGAATAAATAACAAAACAATATTATGTTTGTCTTAAAAATAGATAAAAAGAAACTCCATAATGAGTATCTGGTTTTATTTTCAATCTTAATCATTAAAGTACTGCAAGAACAAAGGCCGTCAATTTTTATTCATGTTATTGGTAAAGTTAGAACTGTTCTTTCCTGAAAGATAGGGGGCAGTTATTTGGACACTTCCTTACTAGGAATAAACCTTGAATGTAAAAAAATGTATCTCAAGAGTATATATAATAACGGTGAATTTCTTTTGATTTTGTAACGATTTTCCTTCTATTTGTCCCGTGTTCAAATGTGTATTGTACCTTATCAACTGCAGTCTTTTTAAGATCAAGCTGACCATGTACATGATTTACTCAATTACCGATTTTTTATGAACAGTAACATAATTACTTTTAAAAGATCTGCAAATCCTTATTAATAGTTAAGGACGTCTTCTTGGACATGTTGAAGATGAATAAAACAGTATTGCTGTATGTTTATCTGTGGCATTTTTGAAGAGAGAGAATAACCTTGTATTCATTTACGGAATGACTGTCATATTTTTTTTTATGTCTATGAAGAAAAAACATGAAAAATTTGGTGCACACTGAATAACGCGCGTAACTGGTTATTAAACCGTGTGCACCATATTTTCTTATGATATTTCGAATAGACTTCATATATATCTCACAAGTTTGTATGATATTGCACATCCAAATTAACTGTAATAAGTTATATTATCCAGTCCGTAACATATTATGCACATTTGTCATGTTTAAGATCATGTGATTGTCTCCTTTTTAACAAAATCACTCAATATTTGCATTTCAACTGGAGGTCATACTCATTCTTCAGCACAACTAACATATGAACAATTGACACCCCCGAATCATCACCAATATATCAGCATTGTTAAGTACAATTTGTGTCAGCTAATGGTTTAATCTCAGGTTGATGCGATAACTAATAGTAACTTCCTCGTTTTTCATTAAACACATGACGAGAAACAATATTTCTTTTTTAAACAAAGTACATTGGAATCAGGAAGAAAATGGAATATGTTTGAATGTTCATTTGTTGAATCTAGACTATACTTATAACAATAATTTATAAATAATCCCCTTATTATAACTCTAGATCTCTTATCGGCACAGATGAAATAGCATTTAAAAATTTTAGATTGTCGTTACTTTTCAGAGATAGAAACGATGTATCCTTTTATGAAATAAGGAAATACGTAAAAACTAAATAAAAATAGTAACAATAGCAGGTAAGATTTTTTTTTTAACATTTTCTCGTTTCTCATTTTCAAGCAGATTTTTACCTGGTATATACTTAAGGTGGCTATACTTAAGGTGTTTTGTTTAGACATGCTACAAAAATATTGGTTTAAACATAATTTTCATTTGTTAAACAAATTATCAACATTTTAATGCATACAAAAAAATCCATGTGAACATATGCTATTTGCCTTTTTGGTTAGAATGAACAGTTTTGAATCATGAAGAAATAATATTATTAAAATGGAATGTATGATTAGTTAAGTAATACTGATAAATAATTTAGTCAAAAAATCAGCATTGTTTCTTTCTCTGTTTACATACGTTGTTTCAGACTTAATTATTTTAAGTTTGAAATTGTTCAATAAAATGTTTAATTTTAATTGATTGAGTAAAAACAAAATTCCTAATCGAAGAACTGGTGTGAATTTCTCAGTCTTTTCACAGGATATTTTCGCTGTGGTGAAGACTGATTGTTGGCCTTCTGTCCTTTGGTCGGGTGGTTGTCTCTGACATATTCCCGATTTCTTATTATTTGGAAGGAAATTGTTCTCACATATTTTTTAGTACATAACGGAAATTTCATCTAAATAAAATTTTCGAACGCAATTATTCATTATATGTGTTAATGAAAATTTATATTATCAAAATTATGTTTTTCGAGAAAATGGTGTCCTAAATTGGAAAACAAAACACATATAAAAAATTAAAAAATTCCGAACCCCAAAGTAAATTTGATACAAAAGTAAGTCTATTAAGAACGATAAAATCCAACGTTATCATACCCTTGACTTGGTACAGGCTTTTTCGTAGACATTTGTTGGTTAAAACAGGTTAATATCTATGTAAATGTAAACCTGCTACTTCTCTTATAGCTTTAATTGTGTTTTTTTTTTTGCTTCTTCATGTTAAAGACAAAGACATATAGGGAGTAATCCAAACAGACTGACTATGATGATAGGGTAATGTGATACTTTTTGGATCTAGCAGCCCAAACTGTGTAAACATATATTAAAGACATACGACACAACGGACTGACAAATTAAAACAAAATAATTACAACTAAATCTAACAAAGACATTAAAAAAGGTAGAGGCATTTAAGGTAGATCATAGGTATATGTTTCCCGAGATAGATTTTTTTATACTTTGCCAAACTGAAGATTTTACTATGCTCTTTTAAAAAATACATTAAAGGATGGTCACCGTGCTCTTTGTCAAGCTATGAGTCGTTGAAAATTGCCTAATTGTCATAGAATAATCATGAAAAAAACCATTATTGTGCATAAAAAAAATCTATGAGATAGAATTTGAAATAATTTGTGAAAAAATAGATTTTATAATATTTTTTAAGAAATTTAAAAGAAATAATGGTGAAATCGAACTTGGTTTCTTGCTACAAGTAAAAAAAAAATTCCCTATCAGTCCAGTATAAATTTGTAACGAAAGGAGTTATCTCCACTTAAATGGCTAAGTTGATAAAAATTATTTCTTAACCCAAATGTTTGGTATTTGTTTAAATATTTTAAATAATGAAATACATCAGCAACTTTCTTCTTATGAACATACAGTCTAATCAATAAAATTGCACATCTGCCTACAAATTTGCAGATTTCGGCAAATAACTAGACTGATTTTTTACTGCAATAGTACAATCCAAGTTGGCGGTATACCATGAATCCAAGTAAATGATTAAGTTAACAAAGCCCCCAACAAACAAAGTGTTTGTAGTTGATGAAAAATGTAAAAGACGCCGATATAAAACATTTTGTAAAATTTTTAATTGTAGGATCCAAAACGCTTGAACACGTCAATGGATGACAATGATAATTCAAGTCATACTTTAACCTAGTTTACTATTTTAGCTTTCATGTTGAATAATAAAATTATTTAAAAAAAGTACACGCCCCTCCAAAACAAATGATCAATAAATACGTAAATTTGACATTGAAATACTTTTGGTACGATCAATCTTCAACGAACGGGGACAAGATTTACAAAATGTTGATTTGTAATATTGCAATGTTAAGAGATACCACTTTTATTTCAAATGTATAACATGCAATGTTCGCCGTTTTTTAATGGCTGCCTCTCTTTAAACTTAAAATACGTAATTATATATCAAAATGTCGCGTAGCAACGCAAACATAAAAAAGGTAAATATGGTACTGATACGCTTCCATAGTATATGCTAAGATGATATATCAAATTAAAGTAAATATTAAACACATGCATAACAGGTAATTTCTTTTAACTATCCAATTGCAATTCTAACAACCATGGATGAAACATATCTAGTGTGTTTACATATAAAGTATTGCTAAGTAATAACTAAAAGCGCATTAGTCATGACAGTTGTATTTACTGGGTTTAAGGGATAAGTGATTGTCTAGAGTCTAGAGTGCTGCTATAAATACACATCTGAGCTATTACGGCATTTGCCTTTGTCGGTAATGAGTTGAATTTGCTTCATTTCGTAATCTTACAATGACAGAAATAAAGAAATGATGCATTTATAAATTTCATGTCTAAGGTCATGGACTAGTAAATAGGCTACATTACATATTTGCTAACATTTTGCATACAATCTTGGCTTGTTTAACTATTACTGTTAATCGAAATAATAATGTATGGACCACTTTTATAATCCGACATTTAAAAAAAATGTCTCTTGATTTTGCATTGTGTCAGACGCAAAATAACTTGGTCAATCATTTGTTACACGCATAGTCCTTGTTGGCAAACGCATACCTAAAGATATTTCACTCAAGGATAGTACAAACTATGAAAAGGAAGGAAAATATTTCGCAACTATCATGGTTATGGTCAGAACCACGATTTAAGTTATTCTTTTAAAACTCCACATACAAATCAATCAGGTATTTTAATGTTTCTTAGTTTGATTTTTCTTTTACTGCGATATTGAACTTTCCATCAAAACTAAAAATAAAGTTCGGTTAATTCAAAACGTATCCACTCTAAATAGAGAGAAAACAGAACACGAAATGTTATCCAAATTCATATAACGTATCGAACCCTTTTAATGTTTGCATTTCATGGAAACATGTTGCTAAAACAATATTAAACATATTTTATTATATTGACAATAGTGGTGTTTTCCAAAAAACAGGGAAGGCTTTAAAATATCGAAAAAAAATTGAATAATACTTTCGTTTTGTGTATAAAACATTCTTAATAATCATGATAATACCAGTTGAAAATAATAACTTCCTTGGGAAATCTTTTTTTTTATGTAATTTGAATAATTTTGGTAAAAAATGTATACTTGTTAGCTTTTTATCACTTTTAAATCTAGTTGCTTGTTCGTGTAATCGTCTTTAAATCAAACTTATCGAGTTAAGATGAAAAAAATAAGTTATTTTAATCATGTTCAGAAATCTATAAAATTGAGAATGGAAATGCGGAATGTGTCAAAGAGAAAACAACCCGACCAGAGAACAGACAACAGCAGAAGGTCCCCAACAGGTCTTCAATGCAGCGAGAAATTCCCGCATCCGGAGGCGTCCTTCAGCTGGCAACCACACAAATATATATACTATTTTTAACATTGTGCATGAAGGAGAGTGGAATTCCTAGTATTTCCAAAATAAACACGTAACCCTTGGACTTCTTAACAACATTCATTATTATTATGTTTTGAAATTCTATTATTAAAACAAGTTTAATTTCAAGGATTATACGAGCGTTACATGTTTCAAATAGAACTGTCCCATATAGGAGGTCTTTTTTTTAACGAAAGAATCTCTCGAATACTATAAATAATCGACTGGTATTCATAAAAAGAATCGAAATTTGAATATTACTAGTGTATGTCTATATATGTATAGCTAAAAGGCGAGTGACTTATTTTAAAAAGACGCCTTTTTAACGACTTTAATGCACCCACCTAACACACGGCTGTATATATATCATTCGAAAGCTAATAATCGGTTCTTTTTGTTTTTCCGGGTCGTAAAATAATCGTACGGTGCATTTTCTGTTAAATCAATGTCAAAGGTCGTGAAAAAAACATTCCATTTTTTGCGCTTACTAAACAAAAAGTCATTTTCTAATACTTGTACCATACAATTTTCCAAAAGATCATATGAACTTTATATAACATGATACATTATTTCCATATCAAACAAACATTAAGAGGTTACATTGAAAAATTGAAATTCATCATAAACCCTTAAAAAAAAGGAAAATTGTTCGAAAAAGCAAAATATATCTTGGGGGATTGATATTTGTATGCAAAAGAAATAAATAAATTTATCTGTTTTAGGTCAAGGAATATTTGTTTAAGGTGCAATTATTAATTACTTTTCATAGAACAGACTTCTTTTGAAGTGTTTGCAGTTGACCAAAAATCTGCCATCTGCAATATTTATCAAAGGTACCAGGATTATAATTTAGTACGCCAGCCTCTCTTTTCGTCTACATAAGACTCATCAGTGACGCTCATATTAAAATATTTATAAAGCCAAACAAGTACAAAGTTGAAGAGCATTGAGGATCCAAAATTCCAAAAAGTTGTGCCAAATACGGCTAAGGTAATCTATTCCTGGGATAAGAAAATCCTTAGTTTTTCGAAATTTCAAAGTTTGGTAAACAGGAAATTTATAAAAATTACCACATTATTGATATTCATGTCAACACCGAAATGTTGACTACAATAGCGATCATTTTGTTATTATATGTTAAGATAGCACATTTTTAATTGTCAATATCAGGGGGAAAAATGATTTTCCATAATAAAAGAAGGGGTATTTAAAGTTCGAAAAGAATGTATACGAGCTAATTGAGGTAAAAATATGTTTTTTTACGATGTCAAACTTATTTCCGTTTTGTAATCAGGTTTAAATGCAAACATGACTTTGCGACTAAATCGTAGGCAACATTGACATAAGTAACCTTGTTTAGAAACACGTTGTTGTCTAAAGTTGGATGCAAACGAACTAGATATTATGCTACTGCTTCTTATTTATAATGCTGCTGCTTCTTATTTAGTTTAAAATCGTGTTAGACATATCAAATGTGTTTAGAAGTTTGAATAAAAGATGCTTTGAGTATTTCCAACATAAGCATTTAAAATACAAATGCAGGTCATTGTTTATGTAAAACACTATAAATTTGTATAAGCAGTTGTGAAATAAAAAAAATGAAAAAGGTTGAAAACCCTTCCTGACCTCATAAGATCATTCGCTGTTTTAGGCAGTGAACGTTTTCATGCTGTGCTGTATTTTGTGGACTGTTGTTCGTCTCTTGGACTTTTTTTTTTATTGATGGTCATTATCCTTTTGGTATTCTTCTACTTTAAAGACATTACCTTGCAGCAATGAAAATCGAGAGAAAAATCGCCTCAAGGTAAAGTGAAGAAGAGTAACGCAATGAGTCAAAATTCGGCAAAATAACATAATTTGCTCACGGTGATACATTTAACTACAATGATCTACAAATTGTATACCTTTTACTTCCTCAAGAGAGACGAAATATATCAAAGGGACATCACACTCGTAATTGAAAACGAACTGACAAAGCCGGGGAAAAACAAGAAAAGCAACATTATATAGAACACAACATATACGACTACAGATTGAGTAACACCCCCACCCCCACCCCGGTCCCCAAAGAAATAATATTTGGGGTGAACTCAGGTCACCCAAAGGGTAAGCAGATCATGTTCCACATGTGACTTCCGTCTTGTGGCTCATGTAATTCCAATCTCGGTGCCAAGCCTTATTCGGTAGGTGAAATTCAAGGCAGAGATGACGGTATTTTAATTACGTCAATTGGAACTTATCAGTCATCATCTGGCGAAACAGATATTTCATAATTGTCAACCAACTTGTAGTGACGTCCATAAAATGTTCAAAGGGATGATTTCAACTTTGCATTTGAACTCTGGTTTAAAACCATGTTCAAAACACCCTTTTTTCTTCAAATGTCCTGTACCAAGTCAGGCATATGGTAGATGGTATCGAATAATCTGTTTATTTGTATGTTAGCGTTTGTGTTAGTAGTTGTTCAGTGTTTCTGTTGTTCCGATATGTTCCTTTTATAGTTGATGCGTTTCCGTTGGTTTTGGTTTGTGACCCGGATTTGCTTGATGACTATTGAATAGCGTTATACTATACATGCTATAGTTGCCTTTATTTGATATCTTCATTGTGAGCAGTTACGCACTATCATGAAAATCGTGAAAGTAGATACAACCTCTGGAATATTGTATCAACGTGGAGATATATAATCCACAAGATGCCGCGAAAACGCGTTACAATTGGGCAAGTGTTTAAATAAAGAGATTTATTTCATTTCGCGGGCAGTTTATCGACTGAGCATGCAAAGACAAATTAAGGAAATAAAAAACCCTACATTTATACGTCATATCATAAATATTTCCGAATTGTAATTTTTTTTCAGAGAATTTGAGGCTCAATGAAATCGGTCTCCTCCTTTAGTAGTATAGATATACAGGCGTTGCTATAATTATGCTACATAGAAATGAAACATTTATATAATTGGGTAGTATGGAGTGTTTTCAAGGGTTGATTAATGCTCATCTCTTTTGTCGTAAAACTTGTTCTCAACCAATCATCATCGTCGATTTCAACATACGTGATAGAGTAAACTATATATGTTTAGGCCTTTTTTAATTTCAATGGAGTCCAACATTGTCACAAATTTGGCACTATTCAGTGAGAATACATCATCTATACAGTGGAAAGAGAAGTTTCAAGATAATGGTAGCTTCTTTTCAGTCGTCATCGGAAGCTCTTGCATGAAGTCTAGTTGTAACTAGAATTGTTGCGTATTAATGGATTTTTTTCTTCTTCAAAATTAATCTTATTTGATGAATAAATGCATTTAAACAATGACCAACGCAATTGAAGCAATCAAGAAATCATGTTTTATAACGTGTTTACTGGTTTTTTAATTCTTTGAAATTTCAATTTTCATCAATTTATTTTTTATTTATTTTGGTCTAAACTTTCAATTTCTTTTTTATGGTTCACATTGAATAAATAAAAGGTCTTTCCATTGAATCAATATTTATGATGAAGCTACAAATCAAACATTTAGAAAAGTTGAAAGATGTTTATTTCGGTCTGTTACTTACAATGAAGATTTTAATATCTTAGTTTCGCCCCCTTTTGTTCAAGCAATAGTATGATTCGCGCACATATTTTTTTACTTCAAATTTTTCAGATTCTTAACAATATGTTAATTAAATATTATATTGACCACTCACTTGTTTAAATAGGAATAAATGTTTTAAAGCTGTTTTTTCGCAGATGACAGTATTTTGGGCAACTGTATGAGTTGTTATGATTTGCTGTTTGATTAGAAGTACGCATACGTTTAGGAAATGTATGATGTCAAAAACTTCTTTGATAGTTATTACAGGGTTTTACTTAGTTTTAAGTGATTATCAGTAGCATCAGAAAGAAAAAAATGTGTTTTTACACATTTTGTTAAATGGTTAACTTTTCCTCGAATTTCAGGAAACATGTGTAGTCTATCAGAAACACACTTTGAATATTTAAAAATGCATTTTATTAATGACTGTTTATCTCTCTGCTAAAAGTTTAAATTGTTTGCATATGTGAATTTAGTATATACAAGTTATATTATGCAATCAAGTTGAAATCTTAGACAATATGCATTTCACAACAAACCATTTAAGTCTGAAATGGCCTATATATATACTCGACTGTACCGATTTTTACTCGACCACTCTGAATAGGTCTGACTTTTACTTGACCTTTCTTGGCCCCAGTCTGAACCATACTCGACAGTACTGAATCGTACTTGTCCCTACTATTTGCCGTTGAAAATAGAATTAACTATTACTCGACGAGTCAGAAACAGTCTTAACCCATTCTTGACCTGTACTCGACCTATTTTTCCAGTCTAAACCTTACTTAACCAAAGGTCTGAACAATACTCGACCAGTCTGAACCATACTAGACCAAATACCTTCTACTTTTTTAAATGTTAAAATAAATTTCTGACATATACAACAACAGCAAACAAAGTTTATAAATTGTTTAACCTTATATAAGAAATGTATCTATTATTATATTTAGGATAAAATTAATTATATTATATATAATTGATATAAAAAAGGGATAAAATTAAAGAAATAAATAATAGTTATCAAAGGTACCAGGATTATAATTTAGTACGCCAGACGAACGTTTCGTCTAATAAAGACTCATCAGTGACGCTCAAAGCCAAACAAGTACAAAGTTGAAGAGCATTGAGGATCCAAAATTCCAAAAAGTTGTGCCAAATACGGCTAAGGTAATCTATGCCTGGGATAAGAAAATCCTTAGTTTTTCGAACAAATCAAAGTTTGGTAAACAGGAAATTTATAAAAATTACCACTTAATTGATATTCATGTCAACAACGAAGTGTTGACTACTGGGCTGGTGATACCCTCGAGGACGAAACGTCCACCAGCAGTGGCATCGACCCAGTGGTGTAAATAGTTATCAAAGGTACCAGGATTATAATTTAGTACGCCAGACGCACGTTTCGACTACAAAAGACTCATCAGTAAATAAAATTGTTTTTCTGATTAGTGGTGAAATATGAAGTATTTTATATTTACCTCTGCTTGGGGCAAACTCATCAATGAGATTACATCTGGTCAGAGGTATTAAATTCTATAACATTTCTTCAAAATTGCAACATCCTGTTTAACCTTAATAACAAGGCCTATTGAATATACTAGATAATTAATACACAAATTTAAGAAAATAGGGCTTTCTTTTTACCTGTAAAACTCACATGTGCTGAGGTTATTAGACCATATTAAAGTATTTTATGTGTGTCATGTCTTTAATTTGACAAAAATTACTTAAATTAATAAAATATAATTTTTACTGTTACTTTGAAACACATTTCTTCTTTTAAAAAGGTTATCAAGGATTGATATAGAAATTCTATTATCATGATTATATTAAATTCTTGGTTTAATAAAACAAAATAATTAAGGTCCTTATTTTTTTAAATTTATTTAGTTGTTTTATACACTATTTTATATATATATTGATAAAAAAAACATTCACTGCATTATTAACTAAACTTACATATTTGTTTTTCGTTCATTTTTTTACATAAATAAGTCCGTTAGTTTTCTCGTTTGCATTGTTTTAGATTTTCCTATCGGGGCCTTTTATAGCTGACTATGCGGTATGGGCTTTACTCATTGTTGAAGGCCATACGGTGACCAATAGTTGTTAATGTCTGTGTTACTTTGGTCTTTTGTGGATAGTTGTCTCATAGGCAAGCATACCACATCTTCTTTTTTATATCAACTGACACCATAAATCTATAGTAGGTTTTGAGTTAATGGTGAAAATAGTTACCATAAAATACTTTCGAAATATTCATAAAATTTTTAATAATATTGAAAATAATTGTCACAATTTATTTTTTAGATTATTTGATCAGCTTGTTTTATTTATATTGTTAAAGTTGATATACATTATTATGTAAGTTTTGATTAATATTGTGTTGAACTTATATTATTATTGATTTTTGTGAAATTTTAATTTCTATACCATGTATACTATATATTACTATATAAAATTGAAAATGGAAATGGGGAATGTGTCAAAGAGACAACAACCCGACCACAGAAAAAACAACAGCAGAAGGTCACCAACAGGTCTTCAATGTAGCGAGAAATTCTCGCACCCGGCCGCGTCCTTCAGCTGGCCCCTAAACAAATATATACTAGTTCAGTGATAATGAACGCCATACTAATTTCCAAATTGTACACAAGAAACTAAAATTAAAATAATACAAGACTAACAAAAATGCGGCGGGGTTAAACATGTTTATGAGATCTCAACCCTCCCCTATACCTCTAGCCAATGTAGAAAAGTAAATGCATAACAATATACTATATTGAATACATTTTTAATTTCAAGTTGCTGTCCAAATTTCATTTTTATTAAAAATATATCTTACATTGATCAAATTCAGTTGATAGATACAAAAAAATAGGTCTAGGTTGGTTACGATTTGTTCGAGTATGGTTCAGACTAGGTCGAGTACAGTTCAAACTAGGTCAAGTACAGTTCAAACTAGGTCGAGTATGGTTCAGACGAGGTCGAGCATGGTTCAGACTCGTATAAAATGGTTAAGTACTGGTCAAGAACAAATTCAGACTACAGTCGAGTATTATCAAGTAAATTTCAGACCAATTCAGACTGGTCGAGTATTATCAAGTAAACTTCAGACCAATTCAGACTGGTCGAGTCGAAATCAGTACAGTCGAGTACAGATATAGGCCATTTCAGACTTTTACTGGCTTGTAGTGCTTATTCGTCCTTGAATTTCTATCTTGATTTGACGGAAATTGAATCGTACGATTTGTTTACGACCGGGCAAAACATATAGTACAGGTGTGTAGCTTTCAAATGATATATAATTTAGACGTGTGTTACGTTGGTGCATTAAAAAATGTATTGTATGGTTAAAGTCACTCGCCTATAAGTACTGCCTACATTTTGAAGATATCTTAAAGGTTCCCATAGATATATTTCTAAAATTATTTCCCTGGTTACAAAATGACTATCAATTTAGTCACCAGCTGCTACAATTTTATCCTGGGTTACATGGCCTTTACCTTTTTCGGTAATGAGTTGAATTTGCTTCATTTCTTGATCCTACAATAACAGAAATCAAGAAATTATCTTTTCGGAAATTTTGATGTCTTAGGTCATGAAATAGTAAATAGGCTACGTTACAGATTTTGCTAACATTTTGATTTCAATCTTGGCTTGTTGAATTATAACTGTAAATCGAAATAATAATGTATTGACCACTTTTATAATCTGATATTTAAAAAAGATCGATCGATTTTGTATTGTGCCAGACACAAAATAACTTGGACATTTATTTGGTACACACATAGTCCTTGTTGGCAAACGCATACCTAAAGATATTTCACTCAAGGATATTATGAACTATGAAAAGGAAGGAAAATATTTTCCAACTATCATGTTTATGGTCAGATTTACGATGTAAGTCATTCATTTAAAACTCCACATACAAGTTAATCAGGTATTATAATGTTTCTTAGTTTGATCTCCTGTTTTCATACTGAGTACATCGACTTTTATTCACGATCGTTGTTATATTATTAAAGTAAATCTCCAGTAATATAAACGTCAACGTATTTTATGCAAAGTACTATTGGATACCTTTCAAATTGACCGACCTCTTATACCTGTTTTGTGAACAATTCATATTATTAACGAAATAAACTTTTAATCAAGAAAATGGAAAAGGATAATTTTATGGTAATTGGTGCTTTGTCAATGACTTGCTTTCAGCAATAATGTCCAAATTAGTGAAGCCTTTGTGAATTCTTAACTCCATATTTGATACAAATGAGAAAGAGCTAGTTTGTGTTGTTGTTATGTACATTTGCATGCCACAGACAAAAAAACGAGATCCTACCAATTTACTGGTCGATTGCATAGACGGATAGTTATTCCAAAGAATTTGTCTGCTTTAAAAATTGTAAATTTATTTTATTGTTTCGATTATTATTTGCTTTCAGGTTTGTATCCAAAAAAAATGCATAACCTTAGATGCCGGTTGCCTTATATTTTACTGACAGTATTTATTGCTACCTGCAGTTCTAATCAAAAAGTGTCAACTGCTAGTCGTATCAAAGGTTTGTACAATACAAAAGTAAAACGGTTATGCTCATGCTCGAACAGTTATTAAGAAATAATTCATGGAAGCAAGGATATTATTAGAAGATCACTGCCTAGGCGGTATGTAAATAATCACTATAAATATGGCATTCATGAATTATTTCGATTCTAAGAGAACAAATACGGTCATTAAAAAATGGGTTTGCCGTGTTTGTGTATGTGGCTGTTCTATCCCCTGTTATATACAAAGTGAAAAATATCTAAAAAATCTATAGCTTCCCTGAATTATTTCCTAAATAAACGTTAAACGAAATGTTTTTAATTCTGTTAGTTCTCATCTAAAATTAGAAATTATCATATGCCACTTAACTTATTTTTGTGTAAAAAGGCCACAAAATTTGGGATTATTGATATATTTCGCGTAAAAAACTCACTGTATTGCATTAACAATATTTGTTTGTCATCTTTTGGCAAGATTTGTGATGATCTGTGATCTTTCTTTGTAAATGCGAACCAAAATTTCATTATTTTATCATAAACGTTTTTCATAGGATGCTAGAATGAACTATTTTAACACCAAGGAAATAGTTCAAGTAAATAAACATTAAAAAGATACTCATTCTGCATTTTTGTTATACTTTTATGTCATTTTTTAAATATATACATAACATAGCATTTACCCATCTTTATTTCAGACGTTTCAATGAACAGAATGCTAAATAAAGTCTTTTTTCTCTTACTTGTATTTGTTAGGTCTGTATACCTGCATACCACCCTGGTGTATGCTAAAACCTCACTGTATGTGTATACTAGAATTTGTCAGGTCTGTATGCCAGCATACCGACCTGGTTAATGCTTAACTCTCACTCTATGCATATACTAGCATTTTTCAGGTCTGTATGCTAGCATACCGACCTGGTGTATGTTAAACTCTCACTCTATGCATATACTAGTATTTGTCAGGTCTGTATGCTAGCATTCCGACCTGGTGTATGTTAAACTCTCACTTTCTGCGTATATAACTAAGTATTTGTCAGGTCTGTATTCCTGCATACAAACCTGGTGTATTTAGAACCTTAAAATATTTATTTTGGCATAGTTAAGGTCTGTATGCCTGTATACGAACCTGGGATATGTAAACCGATTTTTTAAATTTATTTATGTTTTTTTTCTGCTAGGTACTTGTATGCCTGCATGGATTCTAAAATTTTATTCTGGATTCATGTTTGTTTTGGCAAGTCTATATGCCTGAATGCTAAGTATTTACTGAGTTGTAACATTTCTTTTTTTAAATTATGTTTGCATACCTCCCTTAGAAAATAAAGAGATGTGTAATCTTTCAGTCAGTTTAATTGAAGTCTGGAGCTGGCATGTCAGTTAGCTGCTAGTAGTCTGTTGTTATCTATGTATTATTTTCATTTTGTTTATTTTCTTTGGTTACATCTTCTGACATCAGAATTGGACTTCTCTTGAACTGAATTTTAATGTGCGTATTGTTATGCGTTTACTTTTCTACATTGGTTAGAGGTATAGGGGGAGGGTTGAGATCTCACAAACATGTTTAACCCCACCGCATTTTTGCACCTATACCAAGTCAGGAGCCTCTGGCCTTTGTTGGTCTTGTATTATTTTGATTTTAGTTTCTTGTGTACAATTTGAAAATTAGTATGGCGTTCATTATCACTGAACTAGTATATATTTTTTTAGGGGCCGGCTGAAGGACGCCTCCGGGTGGGGGAATTTATCGCTACATTGAAGACCTGTTGATGTTGTTTTTTTTATTTAGTCGGGTTGTTGTCTCTTTGACACATTCCCCATTTCCATTCTCAATTTTATTTTTATGATTGTGAAATGAAAAGGTCGAAGTACATGGATGTAAGGAATTACTTATGTAAAGCCTTCAACTTCATTTGAATTTGAAAGAAAGCTCTTTTTAAAATTCTTAACTGCAACACTCAGGGGTTTATTCCCGTATACCAACCGGCTTTTCAATAAACCCTTGTTTTTGGTGGGGTTCGTGTTGTTTATTCTTTAGTTTTCTATGTTGTTTCATGTGTACTATTGTTTTTCTGTTTGTCTTTTTTTCATTTTTAGCCATGGCGTTGTCAGTTTGTTTTATATTTACGAGTTTGACTGTCCCTTTGGTATCTTTCGTCCCTCTTTTGTTGATTATCGGCATACCAACATATAATCCTATACCCATTGGAACATAAAAGTTTGCATATTTGTTTGCCATTTTCAGTTCACGGTATTCTTGCATACAACACTGGTGTGCGGTGAAAACTTATTTTTCTTGCATGGATACATACAAGCTTTAATTGCTTGTATACCAATCTATGTTTTATTGAATTGTAGTTTTACATACATTCTAGTATTGTCAAACCAAACTGGTGTTCAGTAAGTGTATGGTTTGCCCCCAGTCTTAAATGTATGCATATACAAATTAAAGTACACAAGAAACAGCATAGAAAACGAACAAAGTCTGAGCAACACGAACCCTAACCAAAAACTGGGGTTGATCTCAGGTGCTCCAGAAGGGTAAGCAGATACTGCTCTACATGTCCAACAGTGGTACCGTCGGGTTGCTCATGTTTTTACAAACCCGATAACTAGCTTTATACAGTAAGTCAAATCCATGAAAAGGGAAGGGGATTGTAGTTATGACGTGAGAAACATATCAGCAATCATCTGTGAAACGGTTATTCCATAACGGTCAACCAAGTTGAACTATATACTATGGTAACAATTGTGTATACACTGGAGTTGTAAAAACAAATCCTTCAACCAGGAAAGCCAAAGAATTGATGCCTTTTCTAGTGAAGCCATGCATACATTATTAGCAGGAACAGCAAAAAGACTGGTGTTGTTCATTGGTGACATCGTTTTCTAGGAGGCTATTGGTACTTTACGGAACGGAATGGAACGGAACAGAACGAAACGAAACGGAACGGAATTTCATTTAAGGTATCCAAAGGGGGCATTTATCAAAATTTCGAAAAATCTTTAAAACAAAACAAACTTTAAAATTTCTGTGTTTTACGGTTTTCCATATACAAATAACACAAATGTATACTTAATCTCATCTTCACAGGTGAAATGTGTAATAATGTATAACATCGGGAAATATTCTGTAGATGAATATGTCGGATTGTCCTGATAAATTATCATGAAATTAACGCATTTGCAAGTCATGCATTATGATATCTAGACTGACCTCACGTCGTCCTTTCCGACGATAATTAGAAACATTGGTTCTGATTTTAACTTTTTAAATTTATTATTCCGTTCCGTTCCGCAGAGTACCAATTGCTCTGAGGAATTGGTATTTAACGGAATCAACGGAAACAGACATCTTTAATGTAATTAAAGCAGTATGATAAAAAAAATTGTCTGACACCTCTTTTTGCATGAGTGGTATGTGTTTTAGATAGCATTTTCGACTTGATCAATAATAAAAAAATTAACACAAAGGCAGGTTACACAAAAAGTCTTTCTCCTTCCATCGGTAATTATATTTTAAAAAAGAGGCCTTCAACAGCCCGTTCCAACGATGATTAGAGACAGTGATCAAGTTGAATCTGATTTAAACTTTTTAATTTATTTTTCCGTTCCGTTCCGTTCCGCAAAGTACAAATTGCTCTGATGAATTGGTATTTAACGGAATTGAACGGAAACAGACATCTTTAATGTAACAAGAGGCTCTCAAGAGCCTGAATCGCTCACCTGAATTTTTTTGGTTTAATCTCTCATCAATGATTATTTTGGCTTTTCAATTTATTTAAATGTTCTTTGAATCGTCCTATTTTCTTCAAAAGCAAAAAAAATCATTTTCTCCTATGTTCTATTTTAGCCATAGGAGCTATGTTTCTTGACATACAAGGAAATTAAATATAAAATTTATACTAGATACTCTGAAACTCTGAAACTCATTTAGCCTAAGTTTGGCTGAAATTGATACAGCAGTTTCAAAGGAGAAGATTTTTTTTTAAGTAAGTCAACATGATGAACAAATTGTGAAAAAAGTCTTTAAAGGACAATAACTCCTTAGGAGGTCAATTGACAATTTTGGTCAAATTAACTTATTTGTAGATCTTACTTTGCTTAACATTTTTGCTATTAACAGTTTATCTGTATCTATAATAATATTCAAGATAATGACCAAAAACTGCAAAATTTCCTTAAAATTACCAATTATGTGACAATTTTAGCAAACTGCATTTGACCCCTATGTTCTATTTTAAGTAACGGTGGCTATGTTTTTGACGGATCAAAATTCGAAGCACACACTTTGTGCATGATACTCTAAGGAACAATCATGCTAAGTTTCATCCAAATCCATTCAGTAGTTTCAGAGGAGAAGATGTTTGAAAAATTGTTAACGACGACAGACGACGACGACGACGACGGACGCCAAGTGATGAGAAAAGCTCACATGGCCTGTTAGGCCAGGTGAGCTAATAAAAGCAGTATGATAAAAAAATTGTATGACACCTCTTTTTGCATGAGTGGTATGTGTTTTACATAGCATTGGCGACTTGATCAATAATAAAGAATTTAACACAAAGGCCGGATAGACAAAAAGTCTAACTTCTTCCATTGGTAATTATATTTTTTAAAAGAGGCCTTCAACAGCCCGTTCCAACGATGATTAGAGACAGCGATCAAGTTGAATCTGATTTAAACTTTTTAATTTATTATTCCGTTCCGTTCCGTTCCGCAAAGTACCAATTGCTCTGAGGAATTGGTATTTAACGGAATCGAACTGAAACAGACATCTATAATGTAATAAAATCGGTATGATAAAAAAAGTCTCACACTTCTTTTTGAATGAGTGGTAAGTGTTTTAGATAGCATTTCGACTTGATCAATAATTAAAAAAAAAATAACTCAAAGACAGGTTAGACAAAAGGTCTTTCTCCTTCCATTGATAAATATAAATTAAAAAAGAGTCAGGACAATCCGACATATTCATCTACAGAATATTTCCCGATGTTATACATTATTACACATTTCACCTGTGAAGATGAGATTAAGTATACATTTGTGTTATTTGTATATGGAAAACCGTAAAACACAGAAATTTTAAAGTTTGTTTTGTTTTAAATATTTTTCGAAATTTTGATAAATGCCCCCTTTGGATACCTTAAATGAAATTCCGTTCCGTTCCGTTTCGTTCCGTTCCGTAAAGTACCAATAGCCTTCTAGGAAGACATTGGTTTAACCTATCCAGTCACTAAGAAGTGTTACAATTAAATTCATAAGCAACACATAAATAGTTACATGAAAGGTATAGCCAATGTTTGAAAAATGCTGAAACGAGAAATGGAAACTACATATTATATACATATATATATGCGAGTAAATATTTTACACTTCACAAATTTAACATTGATGTGGCGTGGTCAACTACAACAAAGATTTGATGTTCACTTATTCTTAATTTGTTGAATGATCTTTTATCATGATTATTAAATATGACAGTAGAATTGTAATAACATTTTGACGTTTATCAAAGCAAGGTTTAATCTTATTTAAGGACAGCGGTTCATAGCACGATTTTGTAAGAAATTTTTTGCATTGATCACGTATATTGGTGTAGTAGCTTGAAGTAACAATTAAGTTGCGATATAGATTATAATGAAGTAACATGTTGTTTTATAGAGTTGGAACTAAGTCACGTTTTGTATTGGAATTTATAACTGTGAACCTGAGCTGTGAACCTTTTAAATTTATCATATATAATACATGTACTTTAAAATGATTAAAAATGTGAACATTAAACAGACTTCGTTACTAGTATATAGACGGTAGTGAGCCTATATATATATACGGTGAAATATTTAATAGCTATTTCCTTATGTAAACGGGCAAGAAGGATTAGATCTCAGATACATATATCCAAAATAATGACTGTCCAAAATACACAGAACAAAGACCCATTAAGGGTTACATTTAAATCACAATTACTGATTTAAAAGTTTATATGAACTAAAGGTTCTTTATAGTGGTTGAAATGAACTCGTTCCCTTGAAAACAAATTGTCGCCATGCATGTGATTGATTGAAGATCAATGAAATATGTCATTTCCTTAGTAACATTCATTTTTCCAATTTGAACACTCTTGAAATGTGCTGTTCTAATCCTTTTGCAATAAATCTATGTATAATTTGTTTGAATTACTTCTTTTTCGAAGCTACGTTTTCATTTTCATTGTATACATGTATTAAAATTGTAACTAAGGGAGCTACCATTTTTTTTTAAGGGGGGGGGGGGGGGGGGGGGGGCTAGGATTAAATTTGAAAAAAAATAGGCATGACAGGAGTTTTGAGTGAAAAAAAGGCAGGGTGAGACACTTGCAAAAAAAAAAGTCAGGACGACAATTTAGGTTAAAAAAAGTCAGGATAAACTAAAAAAGAAAGGCAGGACTGAACAGAGTGAAAAATAAAAAGGCAGGACAGAGATTACAGCTAAAAAAAAAATACAGGACAAAATTTTTCATCCATAAAAATCAAATGGTAGCTCTCCAACACGTAATAATATGTAGATTTATAAAAAGTTTGCTAATGAAATCTCCTTGTTTTATTGGTCATTAACAATACAGGGATGAACCTTAGTGCTATTGTTGTAACATTAAGGGGCCTTATCACAACTATTAGTGAAATAAAGTATCTGAAGTATCTTAAAAAAAGATCTTCATAAATTACCTTGTTACAGTATTGATTTAAACAGTCTAGTGGCGGATTAGATATTTTCATAAAGGGGGAGGGGGTTCCTATATAATCAACCAAATGTTTCCCACAAAAGGGGGACAGGTACCTTTTGTATCCGCCTATGAGACCCAAGTTCAACACCATGAAAAATAAGAAATAATAATGTATAGCAAAACAATTTACGAAAAAGAAAAACCGGAAAAATATGAACCAATGACAACTTCAACAGTTAGGACCCTGACTTGGGACAGACATATAAAGAGTTAGACTATATAATGTGGCCGGTTTTAACATGTGAGTGCTCAGCTTCCACCTTTTTTTTTATTTTTACCTGGGACAGTTGTTTCCCTAAAAGTTGTAAGAATAAGACATGAATATCCAGAAGTTTCATAAGGGGGATGAGATAGGGAGGGCACTGCATGACTTCTTTAGAGATGGACGCTTCAGTACTGTTTCCCTCAATAAATCAACTAAAGTTTTCCCACAAAGCACTGACATAGCACCCCCTTAGATTCTACTTCTTGCTACATGTCATGTGTACATGTTAAAGCCGACCTCCAAAAAAGAGGGTGTTAAATCATCGGAAATCGTGAAAAAAGTACGAAAACAGCTGTGTTTACTTACCATAAATATATCCGCCATTCTGATTTGCTTCTGGTTTATTCAAACAAATCAAGATAATAGAGCGTATTTGTGTCCATTTTCTTTTCCGTGAGGGGAACTCCTTCATTGATCATTCAAATTGTTTACACTTATAAATGACGTCATCTAGATGGAGTGCGTGACTCCGCAGATAAATAGTCCTTTTTTCTTTGACTTTTTAATAATTACCAATACCAAGTATGATAAACAAAACAGGTTGTTTTGTAATCAATTGCTATTATTCTAATTAAGTGTACTGGTAAAGTAACTTGAGTAAGTCAAGGCTATCCGTCTATATCCTTCCGCTTTACGTCAGAAGGTCCCTGACGTCATATAATTTTTTTTGTCAACAACTTCGAACTTGGAACCCTGTACAAATTGTGATCGCCTCATTTTTCCGTAATTTTAATTTGCAAACAAAACAGATACCTGTTAGGTCAATAAAGAGATCATAGTCCTGGAACTTGAGAATAGGTTTTCATTTATAGATTTACAACAGTGAACGCTTCACCGGTTTGCCTTGCAAATTAACGCTTCTGTTTACCAACGGGAAAAAATAAAGAGGTCAGTGGTAGGCTTTTAGTTTTAAAAAAACCTCGAAATCGGCAATAAAGTAAAACCACAACTATACTGACGTAAAGGATTTTTTTAAACACCCAGGTTCGTATGCTATCATACAGACCTCGTGAAATACAACATCTGATTCAATATTTGCTGTTCTGCATATACCAGGTGCGTATGCTAGCATACATACCTGAGAAATACAATGTATTAATCAAATGTAGACATTAGCATACACCAGGTACGTATGCTAGCATACAGGCCTGAGAAATGCAAGTTAATTTATTACAATTCAGTTCAGCATACACCAGGTGTTAAAATGCTAGATTCACGATTTCCAAGTGCTTGATAAAATAAAAATGTGTTTTTTCTTTATTTTTCTCTTTTTTGCATAAGTTTGTCTTATGAGCAATAATTCAACCTATTTGAGTACGAATTATGACAAATTACCGTTAATGAGAATTTCTAATTTTAGATGAGAATCTGTCATACTCAATGTACATTTTTGTCTTGTCATCTACTGTCAAATCCACAGTTGGCGATGCCATTTGACGTGCTGTAATCAACAAATGTGCGATTAGAAAATAACAAACACCTTCAATCAATTTCCATTGTTATTCAATATTATCCGAATTATTAGGGTTGACGTATAGGAAAAACCTTTAGCTTTAGTGTTTTCATTCGTATGACGTAATGATTTTAAATGATTTTAAAGCGCCATAAATATAAATGGACTTTCGTTGAATCTTATTTCATATTGATAGCATTGTCTGTTCAACTAAGTCAGCAATAATTGGTATGAATTTTATTTCAAATTCTATGAAACAACTGAGGCACCTTCAAGGAATACATAACCTTCTTTAGCACTTATTACTACTGTAGCACCTACTGAAGCTCATACAACGACTTCAGCACCTCTTAAAGCCCCTACAACGTCTGCAGCATCAACTGAAGCTCCAACAACAACTGCAACATCTACTGAAGCTTCAACTACGACTGAAGCACCAACTGAAGCTCTTACGACAACTGCGGCACATACTGAAGTTCCAACAATGACTGCAGAACTTACTAAAGCTCTATCTACGACTGCAGCACCTACTGAAGCTCTATCAACGACTGCAGCACAAACTGAAGCTCCTACAACGACTGCGGCACCAACTGAAGCTCCTATAATGACTGCAGCACCTATTGAAGCTCCTATGACAACTGCAGCTCCAACTGTGGCTCCAACAACAACTTCAGCATTAACTGAAGCTCCTACGACAACTGCAGCTTCAACTGAAGCTCCTACGACAACTGCGGCACATACTGAAGCTCCTACAACCACATCAGCACCAACTGAAGCTCCTACAACCACATCAGCACCAACTGAAGCTGCTACAACAACTGCATCACCCACTGGATCTCCAACAACGACTGCAGCACCTACTGAAGCTCCAACAACAATTTCAGCATCAACTGAAGCTCCTACGACAATTTCGGCACCTAATGAAGCTCCAACAATGACTTCAGCACCAACTGAAGCTCCTACAACGACTGCGGCATCTATAGCAGCTCCAACAACAACTTCAGCACCAACTGAAGCTCACAAGACATCTGCAGCATCTACTGACGCTCCTATAACGATTGCAGCACAAACTGAAGCTCCTACAACGACTTCAGCACCAACTGACACTCCTACGACAACTATAGCACCTACTGAAGCTCCTACATCAACTCTAGCACCAACTGAAGCTCCTACAACGACTACGGCACCAACTGAAACTCCTAAAATGACTGAAGAACATATTGAAGCTCCTACAACGACTGCAGCATCAACAAAGGCTCCAACAACGACTGAGGCACCTACTGAAGCTCCAACAACGACATCAGCACCAACTGAAGCTCCTACAACGACATCAGCACCAACTAAAGCTCCTACAACGACTTCAGCACTTACTGACGCTCCTACGACAACTGCAGCTCCTACTGAGGCTCCTACGACAACTGTGGCACCTACTGAAGCTCCTACAACGACATCAGCACCAACTGAAGCTCCTACAACGACTGCGGCACCTACTCCAGCTCCATTAACAACTATGGCACCTACTGAACCTCCTACAACGACATCAGCACCAACTAAAGCTCCTACAACGACTTCAGCACCTACTGACGCTCCTACGACAACTGCAGCTCTACTGAGGTTCCAACAACAACTTCAGCATCAACTGCGGCACATACTGAAGCGCATACGACAACTGCAGCTCCTACTGAGGTTCCAACAACAACTTCAGCATCAACTGCGGCACATACTGAAGCGCATACAACGACTTCAGCACCAACTGACGCTCCTACGACAACTGCAGCACCAACTCAAGCTCGATTAACAACTATGGCGCCTACTGAAGCTCTTACGACAACTGCAACACCTACTCAAGCTCCAACAAAAATTGTGGCACCTACTGAAGCTCCAACAACAACTGTGACTCCTACTGAAGCTCCTACAACGACTTCAGCACCAACTAAAGCTCCTACAACGACTGCGGCACCAACTGAACCTCCTACAACGACTGCAGCACTAACAAAAGCTCCAACAACAACTGTGACACCTTATGAAGCTCCAACAACGACATCAGCACCAACTGAAGCTCCTACAACGACATCAGCACCAACTAAAGCTCCTACAACGACTTCAGCACCTACTGACGCTCCTAAGACAACTGCAGCTCCTACTGAGGCTCCAACATCAACTTCAGCACCAACTGAAGCTCCTACGACAACTGTGGCACCTACTGAACCTTCCACAACGACACCAGCACCAACTAAAGCTCCTACAACGACTTCAGCACCTACTGACACTCCTACGACAACTATAGCACCTACTGAAGCTCCTACATCAACTCTAGCACCAACTGAAGCTCCTACAACGACTACGGCACCAACTGAAACTCCTAAATGACTGAAGAACATATTGAAGCTCCTACAACGACTGCAGCATCAACAAAGGCTCCAACAACGACTGAGGCACCTACTGAAGCTCCAACAACGACATCAGCACCAACTGAAGCTCCTACAACGACATCAGCACCAACTAAAGCTCCTACAACGACTTCAGCACTTACTGACGCTCCTACGACAACTGCAGCTCCTACTGAGGCTCCTACGACAACTGTGGCACCTACTGAAGCTCCTACAACGACATCAGCACCAACTGAAGCTCCTACAACGACTGCGGCACCTACTGAAGCTCCAACAAAAATTGTGGCTCTAACTGAAGCTCCAACAACTGTGGCACCTGCTGAAGCTCCCACAACGACTTCAGCACCAACTGACGCTCCTACAACGACTGCGGCACCTACTCCAGCTCCATTAACAACTATGGCACCTACTGAACCTCCTACAACGACATCAGCACCAACTAAAGCTCTACAACGACTTCAGCACCTACTGACGCTCCTACGACAACTGCAGCTCCTACTGAGGTTCCAACAGCAACTTCAGCATCAACTGCGGCACATACTGAAGCGCATACGACAACTGCAGCTCCTACTGAGGTTCCAACAACAACTTCAGCATCAACTGCGGCACATACTGAAGCGCATACAACGACTTCAGCACCAACTGACGCTCCTACGTCAACTGCAGCACCTACTCAAGCTCCATTAACAACTATGGCGCCTACTGAAGCTCTTACGACAACTGCAACACCTACTCAAGCTCCAACAAAAATTGTGGCACCTACTGAAGCTCCAACAACAACTGTGACACCTACTGAAGCTCCTACAACGACTTCAGCACCAACTAAAGCTCCTACAACGACTGCGGCACCAACTGAACCTCCTACAACGACTGCAGCACTAACAAAAGCTCCAACAACAACTGTGACACCTTCTGAAGCTCCAACAACGACATCAGCACCAACTGAAGCTCCTACAACGACATCAGCACCAACAAAAGCTCCTACAACGACTTCAGCACTTACTGACGCTCCTACGACAACTGCAGCTCCTACTGAGGCTCCAACAACAACTTCAGCACCAACTGAATCTCCTACGACAACTGTGGCACCTACTGAAGCTCCTACAACGACATCAGCACCAACTGAAGCTCCAACGACTGCGGCACCTACTGAAGCTCCAACAAAAATTGTGGCTCTAACTGAAGCTCCAACAACTGTGGCACCTGCTGAAGCTCCCACAACGACTTCAGCACCAACTGACGCTCCTACAACGACTGCGGCACCTACTCCAGCTCCATTAACAACTATGGCACCTACTGAACCTCCTACAACGACATCAGCACCAACTAAAGCTCCTACAACGACTTCAGCACCTACTGACGCTCCTACGACAACTGCAGCTCCTACTGAGGTTCCAACAACAACTTTAGCACGAACTGAAGCTCCTACGACAACTTCGGCACATACTGAAGCGCATACAACGACTTCAGCACCAACTGACGCTCCTACGACAACTGCAGCACCTACTCAAGCTCCATTAACAACTATGGCGCCTACTGAAGCTCTTACGACAACTGCAACTTCTCAAGCTCCAACAAAAATTGTGGCACCTACTGAAGCTCCAACAACAACTGTGACACCTACTGAAGCTCCTAAAACGACTTCAGCACCAACTAAAGCTCCTACAACGACTGCGGCACCAACTGAACCTCCTACAACGACTGCAGCACTAACAAAAGCTCTAACAACAACTGTGACACCTTCTGAAGCTCCAACAACGACATCAGCTACAACTGAAGCTCCTACAACGACATCAGCACCAACTAAAGCTCCTACAACGACTTCAGCACCTACTGACGCTCCTACGTCAACTGCAGCTCCTACTGAGGCTCCAACAACAACTTCAGCACTAACTGAAGCTCCTACGACAACTGTGGCACCTACTGAACCTTTCACAACGACATCAGCACCAACTAAAGCTCCTACAACGACTTCAGCACTTACTGACGCTCATACGACAACTGCAGCTCCTACTGAGGCTCCAACAACAACTTCAGCACCAACTAAAGCTCCTACAACGACTTCAGCACCAACTGAAGCTCCTACAACGACTGCAGCACTAACAAAAGCTCAAACAACAACAACTGTGACACCTTCTAAAGCTCCGACAACGACATCAGCACCAACTGAAGCTCCTACAACGACATCAGCACCAATTAAAGCTCCAACAACGACTTCAGCACCTACTGACGCTCCTACGACAACTGCAGCTCCTACTGAGGTTCCAACAACAACTTCAGCACCAACTGAAGCTCCTACGACAACTGTGGCACCTACTGAAGCTCCTACAACGACATCAGCATCAACTGAAAGTCCTACAACGACTGCGGCACATACTAAAGCTCCAACAAAAAGTATGGCTCCTACTGAAGCTCCAACAACAACTGTGGCACCTGTTGAAGCTCCTACAACGACTTCCGCACCAACTGACGCTCCTACGACAACTGCAGCACCTACTCAAGCCCCATTAACAACTATGGCGCCTACTGAAGCTCTTACGACAACTGCAGCACCTACTCAAGCTCCAACAAAAATTGTGACACCTACTGAAGCTCCAACAACAACTGTGACACCTACTGAAGCTCCTACAACGACTGCGGCACTAACTAAAGCTCCTACAACGACTGCAACACCAACTGAAGCTCCTACAACGTTTGCAGCAACAACAAAAGCTCCAACAACAACTCTGGCACCTACTGAAGCTCCTACAACGACATTGGCACCAACTGAAGCTCCTACAACGACATCAGCACCAACTAAAGATCTTACAACGACTTCAGCACCTACTGACGCTGCCACAACAACTGCAGCACCTACTGAAGCTCCAACAACAACTTCAGCACCAACTGAAGCTCATACGACAACTGTGGCACCTACTATAGCTCATACAATGACTGCAGTACCAACTGAAGCTCCGAAAACGACTTCAGCACCAACTGCAGCTCGTACACCGACTTCAGCACCAACTGAAGCTCCTACAACGACATCAGCACCAACTAAAGATCTTACAACGACTTCAGCACCTACTGACGCTCCGACAACAACTGCAGCACTAACTAAAGCTCCTACAACGACTGCGGCACCAACTGAACCTCCTACAACGACTGCAGCACTAACAAAAGCTCCAACAACAACTGTGACACCTACTGAAACTCCAACAACGACATCAGCACCAACTGAAGCTCCTACAACGACATCAGCACCAACTAAAGCTCCTACAACGACATCAGCACCAGCTAAAGCTCCTACAACGACTTCAGCACCAACTGACGCTCCTACGACAACTGCAGCTCCTACTGAGGCTCCAACAACAACTTCAGCACCAACTGAAGCTCCTACGACAACTGTGGCACCAACTAAAGCTCCTACAACGACATCAACACCAACTGAAGCTCTACAACAACTGCGGCACCTACTGAAGCTCCAACAGAAATTGTGGCTCCTACTGAAGCTCCAACAACAACTGTGGCACCTGCTGAAGCTCCTACAACGACTTCAGCACCAACTGACGCTCCTACGACAACTGCAGCACCTACTCCAGCTCCATTAACAACTATGGCGCCTACTGAAGCTCTTACGACAACTGCAGCACCTACTCAAGCTCCAACAAAAATTGTGGCACCTACTGAAGCTCCAACAACAACTGTGACACCTACTGAAGCTCCAACAACGACATCAGCACCAAATGATGCTCCTACAACGACATCAGCACCAACTAAAGCTTATACAACGACTCTAGCACCTACTCAAGCTCCAAACAAAATTGTGGCACCTACTGAAGCTCCAACAACAACTGTGACACCTACTGAAGCTCCTAAAACGACTTCAGCACCAACTAAAGCTCCTACAACGACTGCGGCACCAACTGAACCTCCTACAACGACTACAGCACTAACAAAAGCTCCAACAACAACTATGACACCTACTGAAGCTCCAACAACGACATCAGCACCAACTGAAGCTCCTACAACGACATCAGCACCAACTAAAGCTTATACAACGACTTCAGCACCTACTGACGCTCCTACGACAACTGCAGCTCCTACTGAGGCTCCAACAACAACTTCAGCACCAACTGAAGCTCCTACGACAACTGTGGCACACTACTGAACCTCCCACAACGACACCAGCACCAACTAAAGCACCTACAACGACTTCAGCACCTACTGAAGCTCCTACGACAAACTGCGGCACATACTGAAGCGCATACAACGACTTCAGCACCAACTGACGCTCCTACGACAACTGCAGCACCTACTCAAGCTCCATTAACAACTATGGCGCCTACTGAAGCTCTTACGACAACTGCAACTTCTCAAGCTCCAACAAAAATTGTGGCACCTACTGAAGCTCCAACAACAACTGTGACACCTTACAGAAGCTCCTACAACGACTTCAGCACCAACTAAAGCTCCTACAACGACTGCGGCACCAACTGAACCTCCTACAACGATTGCAGCACTAACAAAAGCTCCAACAACAACTGTGACACCATTCTGAAGCTCCAACAAACAACTGTGACACCTTCTGAAGCTCCAACAACGACATCAGCTACAACTGAAGCTCCTACAACGACAT
The DNA here is from genome assembly GCA_019925275.1 of Mytilus edulis. Classification (NCBI taxonomy): domain Eukaryota; kingdom Metazoa; phylum Mollusca; class Bivalvia; order Mytilida; family Mytilidae; genus Mytilus; species Mytilus edulis. The sequence continues at coordinate 37,788,756 of CM034358.1, read as the reverse complement.
CAGCACCAACTAAAGCTCCTACAACGACTTCAGCACCTACTGACGCTCCTACGACAACTGCAGCTCCTACTGAGGCTCCAACAACAACTTCAGCACTAACTGAAGCTCCTACGACAACTGTGGCACCTACTGAACCTTCCACAACGACATCAGCACCAACTAAAGCTCCTACAACGACTTCAGCACTTACTGACGCTCATACGACAACTGCAGCTCCTACTGAGGCTCCAACAACAACTTCAGCACCAACTAAAGCTCCTACAACGACTTCAGCACCAACTGATCCTCCTACAACGACTGCAGCACTAACAAAAGCTCAAACAACAACAACTGTGACACCTTCTAAAGCTCCGACAACGACATCAGCACCAACTGAAGCTCCTACAACGACATCAGCACAAACTAAAGCTCCAACAACGACTTCAGCACCTACTGACGCTCCTACGACAACTGCAGCTCCTACTGAGGTTCCAACAACAACATTCAGCACCAACTGAAGCTCCTACGACAACTGTGGCACCTACTGAAGCTCCTACAACGACATCAGCATCAACTGAAAGTCCTACAACGACTGCGGCACATACTAAAGCTCCAACAAAAAGTATGGCTCCTACTGAAGCTCCAACAACAACTGTGGCACCTGTTGAAGCTCCTACAACGACTTCCGCACCAACTGACGCTCCTACGACAACTGCAGCACCTACTCAAGCTCCATTAACAACTATGGCGCCTACTGAAGCTCTTACGAAAACTGCAGCACCTACTCAAGCTCCAACAAAATTGTGACACCTACTGAAGCTCCAACAACAACTGTGACACCTACTGAAGCTCCTACAACGACTGCGGCACTAACTAAAGCTCCTACAACGACTGCAACACCAACTGAAGCTCCTACAACGTTTGCAGCAACAACAAAAGCTCCAACAACAACTCTGGCACTACTGAAGCTCCTACAACGACATCAGCACCAACTAAGATCTTACAACGACTTCAGCACTACTGACGCTGCCACAACAACTGCAGCACTACTGAAGCTCCAACAACAACTTCGCACCAACTGAAGCTCTATACCGACTTCAGCACCAACTGAAGCTCCTACAACGACATCAGCACCAACTAAAGATCTTACAACGACTTCAGCACCTACTGACGCTCCCACAACAACTGCAGCACTAACTAAAGCTCCTACAACGACTGCGGCACCAACTGAACCTCCTACAACGACTGCAGCACTAACAAAAGCTCCAACAACAACTGTGACACCTACTGAAGCTCCAACAACGACATCAGCACCAACTGAAGCTCCTACAACGACATCAGCACCAACTAAAGCTCCTACAACGACTTCAGCACCTACTGACGCTCCTACGACAACTGCAGCTCCTACTGAGGCTCCAACAACAACTTCAGCACCAACTGAATCTCCTACGACAACTGTGGCACCTACTGAAGCTCCTACAACGACATCAGCACCAACTGAAGCTCCTAAAACGACTGCGGCACCTACTGAAGCTCCAACAGAAAGTGTGGCTCCTACTGAAGCTCCAACAACAACTATGACACCTACTGAAGCTCCTACAACGACTGCGGCACTAACTAAAGCTCATACAACGACTGCAACACCAACTGAAGCTCCTACAACGTTTGCAGCAACAACAAAAGCTCCAACAACAACTCTGACACCTACTGAAGCTCCAACAACGACATCAGCACCAACTGAAGCTCCTACAACGACATCAGCACCAACTAAAGCTCCTACAACGACTTCAGCACCTACTGACGCTCCTACGACAACTGCAGCTCCTACTGAGGCTCCAACAACAACTTCAGCACCAACTGAAGCTCCTACGACAACTGTGGCACCAACTAAAGCTCCTACAACGACATCAACACCAACTGAAGCTCCTACAACAACTGCGGCACCTACTGATACTCCAACAGAAATTGTGGCTCCTACTGAAGCTCCAACAACAACTGTGGCACCTGCTGAAGCTCCTACAACGACTTCAGCACCAACTGACGCTCCTACGACAACTGCAGCACCTACTCCAGCTCCATTAACAACTATGGCGCCTACTGAAGCTCTTACGACAACTGCAGCACCTACTCAAGCTCCAAAAAAAATGGTGGCACCTACTGAAGCTCCAACAACAACTGTGACACCTACTGAAGCTCCAACAACGACATCAGCACCAACTGAAGCTCCTACAACGACATCAGCACCAACTAAAGCTTATACAACGACTTCAGCACCTACTCAAGCTCCAACAAAATTGTGACACCTACTGAAGCTCCAACAACAACTGTGACACCTACTGAAGCTCCTAAAACGACTTCAGCACCAACTAAAGCTCCTACAACGATTGCGGCACCAACTGAACCTCCTACAACGACTACAGCACTAACAAAAGCTCCAACAACAACTGTGACACCTACTGAAGCTCCAACAACGACATCAGCACCAACTGAAGCTCCTACAACGACATCAGCACCAACTAAAGCTTATACAACGACTTCAGCACCTACTGACGCTCCTACGACAACTGCAGCTCCTACTGAGGCTCCAACAACAACTTCAGCACCAACTGAAGCTCCTACGACAACTGTGGCACCTACTGAACCTCCCACAACGACACCAGCAATAACTAAAGCACCTACAACGACTTCAGCACCTACTGACGCGCCTACGACAACTCCAGCTCCTACTGAGGCTCCAACAACAACTTCAGCACCAACTAAAGCTCCTACAACGACTTCAGCACCAACTGAACCTCCTACAACGACTGCAGCACTAACAAAAGCTCAAACAACAACAACTGTGACACCTTCTAAAGCACCGACAACGACATCAGCACCAACTGAAGCTCCTACAACGACATCAGCACCAACTAAAGCTCCAACAACGACTTCAGCACCTACTGACGCTCCTACGACAACTGCAGCTCCTACTGAGGTTCCAACAACAACTTCAGCACCAACTGAAGCTCCTACGACAACTGTGGCACCTACTGAAGCTCCTAAACGACATCAGCACAACTGAAGTCCTACAACGACTGCGGCACATACTAAGCTCCAACAAAAAGTATGGCTCCTACTGAAGCTCCAACAACAACTGTGGCACCTGTTGAAGCTCCTACAACGACTTCCGCACAACTGACGCTCCTACGACAACTGCAGCACCTACTCAAGTCCATTAACAACTATGGCGCCTACTGAAGCTCTTACGACAACTGCAGCACCTACTCAAGCTCCAACAAAAATTGTGACACCTACTGAAGCTCCAACAACAACTGTGACACCTACTGAAGCTCCTACAACGACTGCGGCACTAACTAAAGCTCCTACAACGACTGCACACCAACTGAAGCTCCTACAACGTTTGCAGCAACAACAAAGATCTACAACAACTCTGGCACCTACTGAGCTCCTACAACGACATTGGCACCAACTGAAGCTCCTACAACACTCAGCACCAACTAAGATCTTACACAACGTTCAGCACCTACTGACGCTCCCACACAATGCAGACTAACTAAGCTCCTACAACGACTGCGGCACCAACTGAGCTCCTACAACGATTGCAGCAACAACAAAAGCCTCAACAACAACTCTGGCACCACTAAGCTCCTACAACGACATCAGGCACCAACTGAAGCTCCTACAACGACATCAGCACCAACTAAAGCTCCTTACAACGACTTCAGCACCTACTGACGCTCCACAACAACTGCAGCACTAACTAAAGCTCAACTACACACTGTCGCACCAACTGAACCTCCTACAACGACTGCAGCACCTAACTGAAGCTCCTACAACGACATCAGCACCACTGAAGCTCCAACAACGACTCAGCACCACTGAATCCTACAACGACTCACCAACTAAAGCTCCACAACGACTGTCAGCACTTACTGAACTCCTAACAACAACTGTGCTCCTACTGAAGCTCCAACAACGACTTCAGCACCAACTGAACTCCTACGACAACTGGCACCTACTAAGCTCCTACAACGACTCAGCACCAACTGAAGTCTTACACGACTGCGGCCTACTGAGCTCCAACAAATTGGCTCTTACTGAAGCTCTACAACTGGGCACCTACTGAAGCTCCAACAAAATTGTGCACTACTGAAGCTCCAATACAACAACTTAGTGACACCTACTGAAGCTCCTACAACGAACTGCGGCACTAACTAAAGCTCCTACAACGACTGCACACCAACTGAAGCTCCTAACAACGCAATACTGAAGCATACAACACTCCACTAACTGAGCTCCTACAACAACTGCAGCACCTACTCAAGCTCCATTAACAATATGGCACTGACTTGGCTCTTACGACAACTGCAACACTACTAAGCTCCAACAAATTGTGGCACCTACTGAAGCTCCAACAACAACTGTGACACCTACTGAAGCTCCTCACAACGACTTCAGCACCAACTAAAGCTCCTACAACGACTGCGGCACCAACTGAACTCCTACAACGACTGCAGCACTAACAAAAGCTCCAACAACAACTGTGACACCTTCTGAAGCTCCTAACAACGACATTCAGCACCAACTGAAGTTCCTACAACGACATCAGCACCAACTAAAGCTCCTACAACGACTTCAGCACCTACTGACGCTCCTCGACAACATGCAGCTCTAACTGAGAGCTCCACAACAACTCAGCACCAACTGAAGCTCCTACGACAACTGTGCACTACTGATCCTTCCACAACGAACAGCACCAACTAAATCTACAATCGACTTCAGCACTTACTGACGCTCATACGACAATCAGCAGTTCCTACTGAGAGTCCTACAACAACATTCAGCACCAACTAAAGCTCCTACAACGTTTTCTACACCTACTGAACCTCCTACAACGACTGCAGCCTAACAAGAAGCTCAAAACAACAACTGTGACACCATACAAGCTCCGACAACGACAACTCGAGCACCTAACTGAAGCTCCTACAACGACATCAGCACCAACTAAAGCTCCTACAACGACTTCAGCACCTACTGACGCTCCTACAACAATGCAGCTCCTACTGAGGTCTCCTAACAACAACTTCGCACACTCTGAAGCTCCTACACAACTGTGCAGCACCTACTGAAGCTCCTAGAACGACTCAGCACCAACTGAAGCTCCTAAACGAACTGCGGCACATACTAAGCTCCAACAAAAAGTATGAGCTCCTAACTGAAGCTCCAACAACAACTGTGGCACTTATGAAGCTCCTACAACGACTTCCAGCAACAACTGACGCTCCTACGACAACTGCAGCACTTACTCAAGATCCATTAACAACTATGGCGCCTACTGAAGCTCTTACGACAACTGCAGCACCTACTCAAGCTCCAACAAAAATTGTGACACCTACTGAAGCTCCAACAACAACTGTGACACCTACTGAAGCTCCTACAACGACTGCGGCACTAACTAAAGCTCCTACAACGACATTGGCACCAACTGAAGCTCCTACAACGACATCAGCACCAACTAAAGATCTTACAACGACTTCAGCACCTACTGACGCTGCCACAACAACTGCAGCACCTACTGAAGCTCCAACAACAACTTCAGCACCAACTGAAGCTCATACGACAACTGTGACACCTACTATAGCTCATACAATGACTGCAGTACCAACTGAAGCTCCGAAAACGACTTCAGCACCGACTGCAGCTCCTACACCGACTTCAGCACCAACTGAAGCTCCTTCAACGACATCAGCACCAACTAAAGATCTTACAACGACTTCAGCACCTACTGACGCTCCACAACAACTGCAGCACTAACTAAAGCTCCTACAACGACTGCGGCACCAACTGAACCTCCCACAACGACTGCAGCACTAACAAAAGCTCCAACAACAACTGTGACACCTACTGAAGCTCCAACAACGACATCAGCACCAACTGAAGCTCCTACAACGACATCAGCACCAACTAAAGCTCCTACAACGACTTCAGCACCTACTGACGCTCCTACAACGACTGCGGCACCAACTGAACCTCCCACAACGACTGCAGCACTAACAAAAGCTCCAACAACAACTGTGACACCTACTGAAGCTCCAACAACGACATCAGCACCAACTGAAGCTCCTACAACGACATCAGCACCAACTAAAGCTCCTACAACGACTTCAGCACCTACTGACGCTCCTACGACAACTGCAGCTCCTACTGAGGCTCCAACAACAACTTCAGCACCAACTGAAGCTCCTACAACGACTGCGGCACCTACTGAAGCTCCAACAGAAATTGTGGCTCCTACTGAAGCTCCAACAACAACTATGACACCTACTGAAGCTCCTTCAACGACTGCGGCACTAACTAAAGCTCCTACAACGACTGCAACACCAACTGAAGCTCCTACAACGTTTGCAGCAACAACAAAAGCTCCAACAACAACTCTGACACCTACTCAAGCTCCAACAACGACATCAGCACCAACTGAAGCTCCTACAACGACATCAGCACCAACTAAAGCTCCTACAACGACTTCAGCACCTACTGACGCTCCTACGACAACTGCAGCTCCTACTGAGGCTCCAACAACAACTTCAGCACCAACTGAAGCTCCTACGACAACTGTGGCACCAACTAAAGCTCCTACAACGACATCAACACCAACTGAAGCTCCTACAACAACTGCGGCACCTACTGAAGCTCCAACAGAAATTGTGGCTCCTACTCAAGCTCCAACAAACAACTGTGTCACCTGCTGAAGCTCCTACAACGACTTCAGCACCAACTGACGCTCCTACGACAACTGCAGCACCTACTCCAGCTCCATTAACAACTATGGCGCCTACTGAAGCTCTTACGACAACTGCAGCACCTACTCAAGCTCCAACAAAAGTTGTGGCACCTACTGAAGCTCCAACAACAACTGTGACACCTACTGAAGCTCCAACAACGACATCAGCACCAACTGAAACTCCTACAACGACATCAGCACCAACTAAAGCTTATACAACGACTTCAGCACCTACTCAAGCTCCAACAAAAATTGTGGCACCTACTGAAGCTCCAACAACAACTGTGACACCTACTGAAGCTCCTACAACGACTTCAGCACCAACTAAAGCTCCTACAACGACTGCGGCACCAACTGAACCTCCTACAACGACTACAGCACTAACAAAAGCTCCAACAACAACTGTGCACACTACTGGAGCTCCAACAACGACATCAGCACCAACTGAAGCTCCTACAACGACATCAGCACCAACTAAAGCTTATACAACGACTTCCGCACCTACTGACGCTCCTACGACAACTGCAGCTCCTACTGAGGCTCCAAGAACAACTTCAGCACTAACTGAAGCTCCTACGACAACTGTGGCACATACTGAACCTCCCACAACGACACCATCACCAACTAAAGCACCTACAACGACTTCAGCACCTACTGACGCGCCTACGACAACTGCAGCTCCTACTGAGGCTCCAACAACAACTTCAGCACCAACTAAAGCTCCTACAACGACTGCAGCACCAACTGAACCTCCTACAACGACTGCAGCACTAACAAAAGCTCAAACAACAACAACTGTGACACCTACTAAAGCTCCTACAACGACATCAGCACCAACTGAAGCTCCTACAACGACATCAGCACCAACTAAAGCTCCTACAACGACTTCAGCACCTACTGACGCTCCTACGACAACTGCAGCTCCTACTGAGGCTCCAACAACAACTTCAGCACCAACTGATGCTCCTACGACAACTGTGGCACCTACTGAAGCTCATACAACGACATCAGCACCATCTGAAGCTCCTACAACGACTAGGGCACCTACTGAAGCTCCAACAAAAATTGTGGCTCTTACTGAAGCTCCAACAACAACTGTGGCACATACTGAAGCGCATACAACGACTTCAGCACCAACTGACGCTCCTACGACAACTGCAGCACATACTCAAGCTCCATTAACAACTATGGCGCCTACTGAAGCTCTTACGACAACTGCAGCACCTACTCAAGCTCCAACAAAAATTGTGGCACCTACTGAAGCTCCAACAACAACTATGACACCTACTGAAGCTCCTACAGCGACTGCGGCACTAACTAAAGCTCCTACAACGATTGCAACACCAACTGAAGTTCCTACAACGTTTGCAGCAACAACAAAAGCTCCAACAACAACTTGGCACCTACTGAAGCTCCAACAACGACATCAGCACCAACTAAAGCTCCTACAACGACATCAGCACCAACTAAAGCTCCTACAACGACTTCAGCACCTACTGACGCTCCTACGACAACTGCAGCTCCTACTGAGGCTCCAACAACAACTTCAGCACCAACTGAAGCTCCTACGACAACTGTGGCACCAACTAAAGCTCCTACAAAGACATCAACACCAACTGAAGCTCCTACAACAACTGCGGCACCTACTGAAGCTCCAACAGAAATTGTGGCTCCTACTGAAGCTCCAACAACAACTGTGGCACCTGTTGAAGCTCCTACAACGACTTCAGCACCAACTGACGCTCCTACGACAACTGCAGCACCTACTCAAGCTCCATTAACAACTATTGCGCCTACTGAAGCTCTTACGACAACTGCAACACCTACTCAAGCTCCAACAAAAATTGTGACACCTACTGAAGCTCCAACAACAACTGTGACACCTACTGAAGCTCCTACAACGACTTCAGCACCAACTAAAGCTCCTACAATGACTGCGGCACCAACTGAACCTCCTACAACGACTGCAGCACTAACAAAAGCTTCAACAACAACTGTGACACCTACTGAAGCTCCAACAACGACATCAGCACCAACTGAAGCTCCTACAACGACATCAGCACCAACTGACGCTCCTACGACAACTGCAGCACCTACTCAAGCTCCATTAACAACTATGGCGCCTACTGAAGCTCCTACGACAACTGTGGCACCAACTAAAGCTTCTACAACGACATCAACACAAACTCAAGCTCCTACAACAACTGCGGCACCTACTGAAGCTCCAACAGAAATTGTGGCTCTTACTGAAGCTCCAACAACAACTGTATCACCTGCTGAAGCTCCTACAACGACTTCAGCACCAACTGACGCTCCTACGACAACTGCAGCACCTACTCAAGCTCCATTAACAACTATTGTGCCTACTGAAGCTCTTACGACAACTGCAACACCTACTCAAGCTCCAACAAAAATTGTGACACCTACTGAAGCTCCAACAACAACTGTGACACCTACTGAAGCTCCTACAACGACTTCAGCACCAACTCAAGCTCCTACAACGACTGCGGCACCAACTGAACCTCCTACAACGACTGCAGCACTAACAAAAGCTCCAACAACAACTGTGACACCTACTGAAGCTCCAACAACGACATCAGCACCAACTGAAGCTCCTACAACGACATCAGCACCAACTAAAGCTCCTACAACGACTTCAGCACCAACTGACGCTCCTACGACAACTGCAGCACCTACTCAAGCTCCATTAACAACTATGGCGCCTACTGAAGCTCTTACGACAACTGCAGCACCTACTCAAGCTCCAAAAAAAATGGTGGCACCTACTGAAGCTCCAACAACAACTGTGACACCTACTGAAGCTCCTACAACGACTTCAGCACCATTTAAAGCTCCTACAACGACTGCAGCACCACCTGAACCTCCTACAACTACTGCAGCACTAACAAAAGCTCCAACAACAACTGTGACACCTACTGAAGCTCCAACAACGACATCAGCACCAAATGAAGCTCCTACAACGACATCAGCACCAACTAAAGCTCCTACAACGACTTCAGCACCTACTGACGCTACTACGACAACTGCAGCTCCTACTGAGGCTCCAACAAAAACTTCAGGACCAACTGAAGCTCCTATGTCAACTGTGGCACCTACTGAACCTCCCACAACGACACCAGCACCAACTAAAGCTCCTACAACGACTTCAGCACCTACTGACGCTCCTACGACAACTGCAGCTCCTACTGAGGCTCCAACAACAACTTCAGCACCAACTAAAGCTCCTACAAGGACTGCAGCACCAACTGAACCTCCTACAACGACTGCAGCACTAACAAAAGCTCAAACAACAACAACTGTGACACCTAATAAAGCTCCGATAACGACATCAGCACCAACTGAAGCTCCTACAACGACATCAGCACCAACTAAAGCTCCTACAACGACCTCAGCACCTACTGACGCTTCTAAGACAACTGCAGCACCTACTGAAGCTCCAACAAAATATATGGCACTTACTGACGCTCCTACAACGACTGCAGCACCAACTAAAGATCCTACAACGACTGCAGCCCCACCTGAAGCTCCAACAACGACATCAGCACCAACTGAAGCTCCTACAACGACTTCAGCACCAACTGACACTCCTACGACAACTGTAGCACATACTGAAGCTCCTACATCGACTGCAGCACCAACTAAAGCTCCTACAACGACCTCAGCACCTACTGACGCTTCTAAGACAACTGCAGCACCTACTGAAGCTCCAACAAAATATATGGCACTTACTGACGCTCCTACAACGACTGCAGCACCAACTAAAGATCATACAACGACTGCAGCACCACCTGAAGCTCCAACAACGACATCAGCACCAACTGAAGCTCCTACAACAACTTCAGCACCAACTGACACTCCTACGACAACTGTAGCACATACTGAAGCTCCTACAACGACACCAGCACCAACTAATGTTCCTACAACGACTGCAGCACTAACAAAAGCTCCAACAAAACTGTGACACCTACTGAAGCTCCAACAACGACATCAGCACCAACTGAAGCTCCTACAACGACATCAGCACCAACTAAAGCTCCTACAACGACTTCAGCACCAACTGACGCTCCTACGACAACTGCAGCACCTACTCAAGCTCCATTAACAACTATTGCGCCTACTGAAGCTCTTACGACAACTGCAACACCTACTCAAGCTCCAACAAAAATTGTGACACCTACTGAAGCTCCTACAACGACTTCAGCACCAACTAAAGCTTCTACAACGACTACGGCACCAACTGAACCTCCTACAACAACTGCAGCACTAACAAAAGTTCCAACAACAACTGTGACACCTACTGAAGCTCCAACAACGACATCAGCACCAACTGAAGCTCCTATAACGACATCAGCACCAACTAAAGCTCCTACAACGACTTCAGCACCTACTGACGCTCCTACGACAACTGCAGCTCCTACTGAGGCTCCAACAAAAACTTCAGGACCAACTGAAGCTCCTACGTCAACTGTGGCATCTACTGAACCTCCCACAACGACACCAGCACCAACTAAAGCTCCTACAACGACTTCAGCACCTACTGACGCTCCTACGACAACTGCAGCTCCTACTGAGGCTCCAACAACAACTTCAGCACCAACTAAAGCTCCTACAACGACTGCAGCACCAACTGAACCTCCTACAACGACTGCAGCACTAACAAAAGCTCAAACAACAACAACTGTGACACCTACTAAAGCTCCGACAACGACATCAGCACCAACTGAAGCTCCTACAACGACATCAGCACCAACTAAAGCTCCTACAACGACCTCAGCACCTACTGACGCTCCTACGACAACTGCAGCACCTACTGAAGCTCCAACAAAAAATATGGCACTTACTGACGCTCCTACAACGACTGCAGCACCAACTAAAGATCCTACAACGACTGCAGCCCCACCTGAAGCTCCAACAACGACATCAGCACCAACTGACACTCCTACGACAACTGTAGCACATACTGAAGCTCCTACATCGACTGCAGCACCAACTGAAGCTCCTACGATGACTGCCACACCAACTGAAGCACCTACAACGACTGCAGAACTAACTAAAGCTCATACAACGACTTCAGCACCAACTGACACTCCTACGACAACTGTAGCACATACTGAAGCTCCTACATCGACTGCAGCACCAACTGAAGCTCCTACGATGACTGCCACACCAACTGAAGCACCTACAACGACTGCAGAACTAACTAAAGCTCATACAACGACTGCGGCACCAACTGAACATCCTACAACGACTGCAGCACTAACAAAAGCTCCAACAACAACTGTGACACATACTGAAGCTCCTGCAACGACTGCAACACCAACTGAAGCTCCTATAACGACTGTGGAACCTATTGAAGCTCCTACAACGACTGCAGCATCAACAAAAGCTCCAACAAGAACTGTGGCACCTACGAAAGCTCCTACAACAACTATGATATCGACTGAAGCTCCTACAACGACATCAGCACCAACTGTAGCTCCTACAACGACATCAGCACCAACTGAAGCTCCTACAACGACACCAGCACCAACTGAAGCTCCTACAACGACATCAGCACCAACTGAAGATCCAACAACGACTTCAGCACCTACTGACGTTCCTACAACAACTGCAGCACCTACTGAATCTCCTACGACAACTGTGGCACCTACTATAGCTCGTACAATGACTGCAGCACCAACTGAAGCTCCAAAAACTACTTCAGCATCCACTGCAGCTCCTACAACAACTTCAGCACCAACTGACGCTCCTACGACAACTGCAGCACCTACTGAAGCTTCAACAACAACTGTGGCACCAACTGAAGCTCCAAATACGACTTTAGCACCTACTGCAGCTCCTACAATGACTTCAGCACCAACTGTCATTCCTACGACAACTGCAGCACCTACTGATGCTCCAACAACAACTATGGCACCTACTGAAGCTCCTACAACGACTGCAGCACCTACTCAAGCTCCAACAACAACTATGGCGTCTACTGAGGCTCCTACGACAACTGCGCCTACTAGTCAAGCACCTACAGGAACTGCGGCACCAACTAATGTTCCTACAACGACTACGGCACCAACTGAAGCTCCTACAACGACTGTGGCACCTACTGAAGCTCCAGCAACAACTGGGGCACCTACTAAAGCTCCTACAACGACATCAGCACCAACTGAAGCTCCTACAACGACTACAGCACCAAGTGAAGCTCCTATAACGACTGCAGCACCAAATGAAGATACTACAACGACTGCGGCACCAACTGATGCTCCTACAAAGACTGCAGCAACGTTTAAAGCTCCTACGACAACTGCAGCACCTACTGAAGCTCCAACAAATATTATGGCACCGACTGAAGCTCCAACAACAACTGCGGCACCTACTGAAGCTCCAACAACAACCCTGGGACCTAATGAAGCTCCTACAACAACTGCAGCACCTACTCAAGCTCCCTCAACGACTTCAGCACCTTCTGAAGCTCCAGCAACAATTGTGGCACCTACTGAAGCTCCTACAACGACATCAGCACCAACTGAATCTCCTACAACGACTGCAGCACCAAGTGAAGCTCCTATAACGACTGCAGCACCAACTGAAACTTCTACAACGACTGCGGCACCAACTGAAGCTCTTACAACGACTGTAGCACCAACAAAAGCTCCAAAAACAACTGTGGCACCTACTGAAGAGTCAACAAATATTATGGCACCGACTGAAGCTCCAACAACAACTGCGGCACCTACTGAAGCTCCGACAACAACTCTGTCACCTAATGAAGCTTCTACGACAACTGCAGCACCAACTAAAGCTCCTACAACGACTGCGACACCAACTCCTACAACAACTGCGGCAAATACTGAAGCTCCAACAGAAATTGTGGCACCTACTGAAGCTCCTACCACAACTGCAGCACCTACTCAAGCTCCATTAACAGCTGTGGTGCCTACTCAAGCTCCTAAAACGACTGCGACACCAACTCCTGCAACAACTGCGGCACATACTGAAGCTCCAACAGAAATTGTGGCACCTACTGAAGCTTCTACAACGACATCAGCACCAACTGAAGCTCCAACTGACGTTCCTAAAACAACTGCAGCTCCTACTGAGGCTCCAACAACAACTTCAGCATCAACTGAAGCTCATATGACAACTTCGGCACCTACTGCAGCTCCTACAACGACTGCGGCAAAACCTGAAGCTCCTACAACGACTGCGGAATCTACTGAAGCTCCTACAACGACTGCAGCATCAACAAAAGCTCCAACATCAATTGTGGCACCTGCTAAAGCTCCTTCAACAACTATGACACCGACTGAAGCTCCTACAACGAAATCAGCCCTAACTGAAGCTCCTACAACGACATCAGCAGCAACTAAAGATTTTTCAACGACTTCAGCACCTACTGACGCTCCTACAACAACTGAAGCACCTACTGAAGCTCCAACATTAACTTCAGAACCAACTGAACCTCCTACGACAACTGTGGCACCTACTATAGCTCATATGACGACTGCAGCACCAACTGAAGCTCTTACAACGACTGCAGCACCAACTAAAGCTCCTACGGCAACTGCGCTACCTACTAAAGCTGCTAAAACGACTGCGGCACCAACTGTAGCACTTATAACTACTACAGTACCAGTTGAAGCTCTTACAACTACTGCAGCACCTACTGTAGCAAGTATAACCACTGCATCGTCTACTGTTGCACCAGTTTCAATACAACCTAAAAGAGGTATACATTTTTAGTATATGTAGTTTATGGATGTACAATTTTTATTATTTTGCTAAAATGTATATATATGCAAACCCGTTTACTATTTTTTTTTATATCTAAGATTTTATTACGTGTAGTATTAGTTTCGTGTCTTTAATTTGTTAGTTTCTGCCCGACTTAGAACAACATCAAATATAAAACGAGCGTAAAAGAAAATAGAATCAATAAATCATGGTGTTAACATATTTATTTTCGTTGATTTAAGATAATTAACTAGGGAAGACAAAGAAAAAAATAAACGATCGAACAATGTTGAAACAAGACAAGTAATATTGTGTGTAATAAGTCACAAAAATAATTTTGCGCACTAAAAGGATCCAACCAAACAAAGACTTTTAAATATAAGTATTAATTCAGTAAATTGAAAATAAAGACATGAAAATGTGAAAACGTTTAGATTTTCAATAATTTGTTGGCACGTTCAGGACAACTGTGTACTTGTTTTGCTCTCTCTGTTTTAGAAGTAATTGTGTCTGTACAATTCAGCTTATTTTTGAAAGGAACAGAGTTTTCAAGTGAAGTAACAAATAAAAATTCAGAAGCCTATAATAAGTTCGGTTCTCAGCTATATCCATCAGTGAGTTGTGTTTAATGTTGTTATTTTTTCACAGTATCATAGCTTTTTTACTGTAATAATCTAATAATAATGTATAAAAATAATGAATATATATTCGAGTGCAAGAATATGATGTCAATTTTAAAACAAACAACAATCAATCAATTAAAGAAAAATCTTATGACTTACTTCACATGGTGTTACATTAATTATAGCTAACATATCAAGGGTGCTTTTTTTTTAGAAGTCTCAAAACAGTCATAGCACTACTGCTTTTAAGTAATCTTAATTTAAACTCAGCAATGGTCAGAACGGTACAAAACCTACCACAAATTTACTCATTCAATTGTACGGTAATCAAGTTTTCATGTTTTTCTGATGATACTCACACTATTTACACATGCTTCAAGTATGGTTACATTGAATCCACAAATGGACATTTTATATAATCTTGTTTGTTGAAGAGTTTAAGGCATGCAAGTTTTTATGCTGTAGCTTATAAATCAATATATGCTGATGGTATTATTATAGTCATTAAGATGTAAAGAATCAAGTACGATTGCATCGTATATGAACTAAATTTTAATTCAAAGGTAAAATACAAATGCTAGGTTAAATATACGTTTTTGTTCCTTAATCTAAAAACTCATGCATTTGATAATTCTACAATATAGAAATACCGACTACATCTGTATCGTCTTAAACATAATAAGTATATCAGGTCAATGTCAGAAAAATTTAAGCTTTTTTGTATGAGGCTGAGAAAGTGGGGAAGGGCGAGAGAACCCCCCAGTTTTGCGCCGAGTACAAAAATAAAGTTTATATTTTTATGACATTGACCTCATATTGTTTTTCTACGGCAACTTAAACTAATACATTAGTAGCTTTTTAAATCAAACACAAATGTCAAACTTATTTGCATCCCTTAATGAACCCCTGATTGTGGGGAAAGTGTTCCATGATGAAATTGAAATAATACAAAATATAGCTTTGTTACTATATTTAGGAAATAAACACAACTAGTTGCAGTATAAAGTAAGGTAACTACACTACAGAGTCAAATTGGGTGGATGTTATCAATTGTATGTCACTGTATGACTTGAAGCAATGTTCAAAAGCCCAACCGTTTAGTAAACTGTAAAACAGATTAACGACTGGATAAAATGCGAAAAGCATTACAACGCAATGCATTTGCTTGCTTCGTGACAACACAGTGAATGAAAGACATATACATAATATACAGACAGCAAACCAAGGACAATCTTTGAATAACAGAATCTTGACCACGGACAATCACATACATGTGGCGGTGTTAAACATTTTGTAAGCGCTAAACCCTCCCCTAATATCGAAGACTGGTAAAACAGTACAATACAAACACTTTTAAAAATTAGTTGGAAATGAATGCCTTGCCTCTTTTGATCTGCACAAAGCACAAATCAAAACTAGTAATACAAAGACAAAAGACAAAGCGAACGGAGCTAAGGGTACTTTCACTTACTTGAAGCTAGTAAGAAGCTAGCAAAAAAAAAAAAAAGTGATGTTCCAAAAGACTAAAGTATCCATATGTATAAATCCAACAGTCTGAGAAAAGCATGACATTGAGCAAATCCCAAAATACAATCATGCATGTAATATCCACAAGAACACTGTGTCTAAACCACACCGGCAAAATTTGTTTGGACTCGATGGTATCTAACATCCGGCACAATGGCGGACCATTGATAGACAGAAAAAAGCTAGGTTTCTCTTTGTTTTCTTATTTTTTAATGATATCGAAGAATATATATACATATACAACTATTTTCTATTGTGATATGCAATAGTTTCTACAACCGTTCTATATTAACGAAGAAATAAGGAAAAAAGCATGTCAAAATGACGAATTGAAAATTGAAATTGAAAAAAAAAAAAAAAAATTTAAAAAAAATGACGAATTGAGTGAAACTTGCCTCGAAATTGTTTAATTTTCTCGTTAAGTTGTTCACATTGTACGAACAGAAAGGTACGGGAAAATAGATACTGACACGGAGATTGCAAAACTAGCCATTATGAGCATCTCAACTGTATACCCTAAAATTATCTCAAAAAATTAAGATTATGAGGAAATAAATAAAATCGAGAATGGAAAGATTATTCATCAAAAATGTATAATCAGTCATGTTTACAGTCTATGATTTTTTAAATAAGTAGTCAAACATCAAAAAGCCATATGTATTAAAAATAGTGCAGAGCTTGAACGTTTTGTACAAAAGTCGGTTGAAATAAATGAAAATTACGTCGACTAACGTTACCATTACTGAACCGAACACTGTGCGTAACGTCAGTGTATGCAACGAAAGAAATGGGTCATGTCAAATAAGAATACACCGGTTTCGTCATTGTTGTTTACTAACAATCACCCGGTTTCGTCTATATATATCACCCGGTTTTTTTATATATTTTTTTAAAACCACTGAACAATTTATGAAAAGCAACGTTAACACGAATCTGAACATTGTCTTTCGAAAGAATTTGAATATATATTTATTATAAAGTAAACTTGGCGTGTTTACATTTATTTACATGGGTAATTATAGTACTACACGTTTTCCTGATGAAAGACGTATCCGTTATTTCACTGCATGATCTTCAAACTAATTTTAAATGGAATATAAAAATACTCAATAGCAAACACTGATATCTAACTTTTTTTTTTTAACATTAACATTATGATATATTTTTTTATAGGTTTTGAGGTACATCGCAATATGTGACCCCCCTTTTTTACAAAAAAAAATAAAGCTTAAAAAACAAAATTTTAAACATCACCAACAAGTATGCAGAAGTTAAGATTTATATTACTAAGAAGTGTGTAAAGTTTGATGCAATAATGATAAATCGTTGTGAGATATGGCGCGACATGTTAAAAAAACACTCTCCTTTACTTGCAAAGTTCTGTAATTCAAAAAGATTTCATTTGATTACAGATCGTTTGACCATTTAAAGAAATAACTTTATTAAGTTTCATCAAAACTAGATAAGCTGTTCTCAAGAAACGGTGCGACATGTTTACGCTGGACGGACGGACAGAATGACTGATAGATGGAGGAACGGACGGATGAATACAATAATATGTCAATTTACGTTATAACCTTCATTTATATGTATTTTGCTGTTAAAATTTTTTGAAAATTAAAATTATTTGTGTTCTATAACAGTAGGAATTCTATTGTTTGCTTATTATATATTTGAATCTGAGACTTATCATATACATAATAAGCATTTGTCCTGTGAAAGAACTTGTTTTCCAACGACCCGGTAACAAAACTCCTTTTTAACACTGAAGTTAAATTATCAATCATGATACAATTCGATTATGATTTATTTCTATTTTCCCAAACCGGGTTATGCATTCGAAATCTATGACCAAACCGGGTGGTAAACATTGACGAAACCGGCCAGTTCCATTTTGACACGACCCATTTCTTTCGTTCGATAGTCAGAAATACAAGTATTGAGAAGTTCATAAAAACAAGTTTTGCAATCCCGTGTCAGTATTTATTTTCTCGTACCTTTCTTTCCGTACAATGTGAACAATTTAATGAGAATTAAACAATTTCGAGGCAATATTCACCCAATTCGCCATTTTGACATGCATTTTTACTTATTTCTCCGTTAATATTGAACGGTTGTAGAAAAGATTGCATATCACAATAAAAAATAGTTTTATATGTGGATATATTCTTCGATATCATTAAAAAAATAAGAAAATAAGGAGAAACCTAGCTTTCTTCTGTCTATTAATGTTCCGTCATTGTGCCAGATGTTAGATACCATCGAGTCCTAACAAATTTTGCCGGTGTGGTTTAGACACAGTGAAGAAATATACATACATGTATAATATATACAAATATTAGTGTTATACATGAAAAGTACATGTACACAAAAAAAAAATCATGTATATTAGATATGAAGTTTTAATTTATCAAAATCAAAATCATTGTTAATACCGATAAAACCCACGTTTAAAGGTTTTAAGGGCATACGATACAGTTTTTATCCTGTATTAACAAGTTCATGAAAATTTGCATATAGGCTATTTTTTACCTGATTAAATCAAATATGTAATAAAAAATATACCTTCATGTGCTACTTTTTGAGTAAAATGAGGTCGAAATTTTTTATTTGCTCGAAATTCAGATTTGTGGCCGTAATTTCTTTTTCGAAAGAAAGACATAACGTTTTTGTTATAAAAGATAAAAACATATTGTTTTTTGTTAAATAATCGGTAATATCTGTATTTTATAAATATCTTTAAAAAATATCATTTTTTTATTCAGAAATAACTCATATTTATCAAATGTTCATGAATTGAGGAAAACACGTAATTTTTTACTGCAAGTTTATCACAATTAAAAAAAATCCTCTATTTACAGTTTTATAAAATTTGGGTCACATAGTCTCCCTGCAAAATGAAACCAAATGCCGTTTTGAAAAATAGGGGTCCATGAACTCGTTTTCAAATTAAATCAGTTTGAATGATAAAAATCAGTCGGAAAATGCATCTTTTCCCGATATGTGACAGTTTGACGTCGCGAAAATAACAAATTACGTTAGCAACGTCATTACCTTCCGTGTAACTGTATCGTATGCCCTTAATACGGTGTGAAAATGATATTATGAAATAATAGGTTTATGCAATAAATATGACAGAATCGTATCAACGTTTACATACTTTGTAAACAACATAACTGTAAAACAGAATTAGGATGTGATATCCAACATTCTTAAATAGGCCTTGAAACTTTCCACCTACGAACCCATCAAAATGTTGTTGAAAAGGTATTTACATGCAGAAACCGTAATGCCCTCATCAAACAGGAATCGAAACTAACGTTGGGTCTTATAGACGGGCACCGAATGGGACTTTTGTGGTTTTGTACAAAATTCAATTCTGTCATACATTTTAACAAAATCAATTTTGTCTTAAAAAAAACTATGTGATACAGACTTGTTTTATAAGAACTTCAATTTTGTGATGACAAAATTCAATTTTGTAGACAACATTCATTTTTATAGACAAAATTCATTTTTGTAGACAAAATTATTTTTTGTAGACAAAATTCATTTTTGGAGACAAAATTTATTTTTGTAGACAAAATTCATTTTTGTAGACAAAATTCATTTTTGTAGACAAAATTCATTTTTGTAGACAAAGCTCATTTTTGTCATGACAAAAGTCAATTTTGTAAAAAAGGTATGCAAATATAAACATGACTTTTGTTACCCGATATGTAAATTAAAACACAAAAGTCAATTGTGTGAGACAAGAGTCAATTTTGTGTCGACAGTTTTGTAAAAACAAAATTGACTTTGGTGAGGCAAAGTTGACTTTTGTGAGACAAAATTGAATTTTATGGTTTTGTCAATTTTGTCTCACAAAAGTCAATTTTGTCTCCCAAAAGTCAATTTTGTCTCCCAAAAGTCAATTTTTTGTCACAAAAAACGATTTTGTATGCAAATTAGATCACAGAATCCAAACTAAACTAATTTGCATACAAAATTTACTCTTGTCGCCCAATTTTCAAATTAGGTAACAAAAGTAAAGTCTGTGTTACAAAAATGAATTTTGTCATGACAAAAGTCCACTGAATGATAATTTTGTGTGACAAAATATTAAATGTGCAGTATGCTACAAATTTAGTTAAACTGAACTCATTTTTGTTGAACAAAATTCATTTTTTGTCCGTACAAAATTGAATTTCGAGTACAAAACCACAATAGTCCCATTCGTCGCCCCGTATTATGTGAAGTGGGCTGACTATAACTTATACATCACGCCCAGTCAAAGAGACGACTCACAAGCAAGCGTTTTACTGCAGGTTGGACGAGGACCACGAGATCATTATTTTGTTCTACCCCAGTAAATTCTCAATGTCCACAAAGATAAATCATTTCGCAAAATAATTGTGATTGTAACAAACATGTACATGTGCACATGTATTTATATGCTATCTTTTTTAATGATATTGATTTATAAATATAAAAAAAATCATATTGTTTTGTTTGTGTTTAAGCTTTTACAAGGTTACAAGAATATTTCAGGATTTAGAAGTATTGTTATATTGGGTTTCAGGTAAGTTTATATTTGTTTTGTTTCTTTGTTAGTCTTTTTGTTTAATTGTTTGTTTTTTTCTGTTCTGATCAACACTTTTACAAAATAATTACTTAAGCATAGCTGTGTTGTTTTTGTTGTTTCAACACAGATTAAGGTTTACTAGATTGTAATACAGCAGTGACACTTTTTTTTATGAATATTGAAATTATGAAAATCTTTGATATTAAGATAAAAAAAAGTCCCAACAAAAAGAAAGTATGTTTCAATCCTACCCGAACAAAATGAAGATGTATTTTAACTAAGCCGCGAATGTTTGTTATTTTTCTGTTTAGGGCATTATCAAGTGAGTTAGTCCAGTTTCTCCTCACTATCTATAGTTACATGTGTAATAATTAAGCATTTTTTTAAATTCCCAGAACACTCAACAGTTCATATTAAATAGAACAGTATTAATTCTACCAATTACAATAAGCTCCTGTAAATCTTTCTAGGTTGTTACCAAGCACAATAAAGCGCAGAAAAAGACAGTTAATCGACAGGTATATCTTTTATGAAATTTTAGTAGATATAGTTTATGAGTTCGTGACCCTTTAAAGATTTATCGTCATCATAAGGCTTAAATGTACTTTCACCTGCTTTCCGACAAAACTTGTTCAAATTTAAGATAAATCATCATATATCAATATCATACACAACATGTTCAAATGACTGAAACTCACACAAAGAAGATCTGAAAGAAACATCAATGATACATGGATAAATCTGTTACTTCCCCTTCAACATAGACCATGCATGAATTACTACTTTTGTGTATCTAACTGACAAAATTCAAAACACACAGACACCATGAACAAGACACAGGTATATCTTACACAGTATATTTTCCCCCCTTATATGTAAGTGTTGTACACGCCCTCTTATCTATAGTCTGGATGTTATTCACTTATAGATGTAAATAGTATTCAACTATGGTTTTTGCATTTCTGTATATCTTTATACAATAATATTGTGTGAAGAAGAAAACATATATACAATTGGTATCGGATTCGACACGGGCCTTGGAATTGTATAATTTTCAATAATCGAAATTGTCCTATACTTGTGTGAGTCATATATGAAGGACTCAAAAGTGCGATAGTCATGTTTAACTACGATTGTCTACGCTAAATTGCGACGGTGTCAGACACTAAAGTGGGATTTTTTTTTAAGTCGATCAGATAAAACGTTGCGATGGTATGTCACGCTAAAGTCCGATTGTTTAACGGAAACGTGGTTCAGACAGTGGTGTTCGTTTGTTCCTGAGTTCCCAACACTTTTTCGATTATTGTTTTATTATAAAGACAGGAAGATGTAGTCTTTCTCTAGGTTCCACTTGGTAAATACAGCTGTTTCTCAAAATACGCCTCTTTTGGGGAGATCTTGAATATTCATAGAAAATAAAT
Source organism: Mytilus edulis (assembly GCA_019925275.1). Lineage (NCBI taxonomy): Eukaryota > Metazoa > Mollusca > Bivalvia > Mytilida > Mytilidae > Mytilus > Mytilus edulis. The sequence goes on along the minus strand of CM034358.1, from coordinate 37,766,112 downwards.
TTTGTTTACATACTGGTTCCCAGTTATGCTCTCTGTGTTCTATCTCACAGAGACATAACTTGGGAATGTTACCAGTAAATATACACGTGCATATTGTTTACATTGAAATCTGTGGTAACCTTTCATTCGAGGTAGAGGTAGTTAAAAAAACTAGTGTAAGTTTAAACTCTGAGAAGTTCAGGGCATATAAACGTTGAAAATATGCCGCACAGCCCTATATTTTGACATTTGAAAAAAATTGTGGTGCATATGAACTTTCAATTCTAGGATAAGATTTTTTTCAAAACTTCATAGTAAAAGCGGTTCAGTTTTAGCCGTAAAAGGAGTTCCTATGGGAAATTGCATTGACAATATTTACAGAAATGCAACCTCTACATTTGAATTGTTTTACACTGGTCATTGGATTACTCTACATAGCTTATTATGCGATATAAATGCTACAGTTGAAGGCCATGTGGTTATAAGTTTCATACATGAACGACATTTGGGGTTCATAATACATATTATTCTTTTTTATTCAAAGTACGATGGTTGTCCAATACATGTAAATGTTACATTGCAGTAAATATAAAAAAGAAGATGTGGTATGATTGCCAATGCGACAACTGTCTACAAGAGACCAAAATGACACAGACATTACCAACTATAGGTCACCGTACGGCCTTCAACAATGAGCAAAGACCATACCGCATAGTCAGACGTTAAGCACGTTATTGCGTCAATGCCGTGAAATGCGACAGAGCAATTTGATAAATAGTCTTTCTATGAAAACTAACTAGTTCAGCTTTATGAAATTTATATCCATAGATGAGGCAGGTATACTGTTTCCAAAAATATTAAAAATATTCTTTAACTTTTCATAATAGTTTCAAATAATGATACAAATATTACCAAAAACGTCAAAAATATGCGTGTCAGACGTAACAAATTATTCGCAAAATAACTTTTGCGGGATTTTTTGTGGTCTAATAAAAAGTTTAAAATCCGCAAAAATTCGCATGAATGATAAACGTCTAATATAATTTATGACGCCATTGCGGTTTTTTGTGTTGATCGAACGGTAAAAATTTATTTTTTCAAAAATGAATAATCCTCGCCATGGTCAGGTTTCTGAAAATGCTAAGTTATCAAAATTTATCGCTTTTTAAAATATCAGATGATATAAAATTTTGTTTATATAAATTATTCCTACAAATGTGCTTAGATAGACCATTTCAAATCCGGAATTTTACAGCACTCGCACTACAAATAAAAACGCATTGGCCTCGGGAAAATGTCTTGCAAGATTGTCCAATGTTGAATTTCGCCGCTTTTTACAAAAACACTGTCAGTTTCAACGTCATTTTATTAAATATTCAATTTGTAGCATGTAAAACAGTGCTTTTTCGTAATTGTGCTCTCACCCCACAATACGATAACATACTTTTTGATAAGCTGTTAAGTCGAAATGACTTCGTTTTTTAACAAATCAAATGTCTTGCATAGAAACCACGATAAGAACTGCAATATATAAAAGTAGTTATAATCAAATAGAAAATGAATAACTATCTAAAATGAAAAAAAAGCATATGGTAATTTGTCAATAAATACTTTAAATAGGTAAAATATTAATTACAGAACAAAAGAATTTCATATCCGAGACCATGGAGACAGAGAGAATTAAATATTGTTTAGAGATAAAGAAACTAAAAAGAAAAGATCAAAAAAATAAAAGTTAAAATGAATATAAAGAAAAATACAACACAAGCCGAATTAGAAGTCCGAAAAGTTCATTTGCTTGCGTATCTACCAGTAGCACATATTTCATACGTATTCAAGACTTTGAAGTATCCATATCGATCAAAAATGAATACAATCAAAACGAACAAAGTATACTCGATTACCGACGTACAACGTCAAATTTTGACGTTTCCAATTGGGACGCAATATCGTGCGTAACGTCTCAGCTATAAAAGGACCCGATAAGACAATGTAAAACAATTCAAACGAGAAAACTATTATTAATATATAAAAAAAAATAATGAAAAAACAAATGTGTAACACATAAACAACCGACAACCACTGAATTTAAAGAAAGTAGGTTTATACGGAATTTAGTGGGAGTCATTAGTTGGTATATTTCGTATTTGCTGTTCGTGTATTGTTTTGTATTTAAATCATGTTGTCATTTGTTACGTTTGAATTGTTTTGAGGCTCTTCGATCTTATAGAATACTATGCGGTGTAAGCCAATGCCCCACGTCAAATGTCATTCTACTAACATAAACATGCTACATTAAGGTCCAAAGGGTCCAAAATTAAACTTAGTTTGATTTTAACAAAAATTGAATCCTTAGGGTTCTTTGATATGTTGAATCTAAAAATGTACTTAGATTTTTGATTATTGGCCCAGTTTTCAAGTTGGTCCAAATCGGGGTCCAAAATTAAACTTTGTTTGATTTCATCAAAAATTGAATAATTGGGGTTCTTTGATATGCCAAGTCTAACTATGTATGTAGATTCTGAATTTTTGGTCCCGTTTTCAAATTGTCTACATTAAAGTCCAAGGGTCCAAAATTAAACTAAGTTTAATTTTAACAAAAATTGAATTCTTGGGCTTTTTTGATATGCTGAATCCAAACATATACTTTGATTTTTGATTATGGGCCCAGTTTTCAAGTTGGTTCAAATCAGGATCCAAAATTATTATATTAAGTATTGTGCAATAGCAAGAAATTTTCAATTGCACAGTATTCAGCAATAGCAAGAAATCTTCAATTGCACAGTATTGTGCAATAGCAAGAAATTTTCAATTGCACAGTATTGCGCAATAGCAAGAAATCTTCAATTGCACAGTATTGTGCAATAGCAAATATTTTCAATTGCACAGTATTGCGCAATAGCAAGAAATATCAAATTGCACAATATTGTGCAATAGCAAGAAATTTTCAATTGGAGTTATCTTTCTTTGTCCATAATAGTAGTTGAATCAACTTTAATCATTGTTTTATACAATATACAATGTACATTCACTTTTACTACCAACTGATAAATTAAAACAATCTTTATAACAGAACCAAACTTGCTATATTGACTTGAGCATTACTTTGTTTCCTTCTATGATCTATTTCAAGCAATAAAAAACATATAAAGCTTTAGTCCAAATACTATTTTACTAATTTTAAGCTCAAATTGGACTGGTAGTAACATATGGGTTATTCAAAGAAAACTTCATATGGATATTACCAATGGCCAATATACTTGTTTTATTCTCAATATCATTGTTTTATTTATTAATTTCTATTAGGAAAGCTATGTGCTTACCAATAGTCATATTGTTATCAGAGGTTCCTCATTAGATAAAAATACATTAGTCCAAACTTAAAACATAAATGAGAAAATTGTCCCCCCTTTTTTCTTTAAATTAGAAAAGGGCTTTTTTTGTATAAACCATAATTCTGTGGAAAAATATAGATTATTAAGAGCAATTTATATACCCCTCAGCAAGATCACTTGCTAAACTGGTTCAAAATTGCATGTACAGTGAGATTTTAGAATTCTTATGTGAGTATATACCATTTGCCTAGATTGTAAAAGGCTACAATAAAAAAACCAATAAAACTTGAAAAATCATATGATTATTTTGACCAAGAGCTATTTTGTACCATATTAAAGTCATAAAATACATTTTTTATTGATTCCAATCAAAAAGAATGCAAAAATAAGAACTTGGAGTCAAGTCTTAACTGCATGCATGTTGTATGACCATAAAAGGCTAAAACACTTGAGTATGCCAATTTAAGAGCTTTAATTTCCCATAAACAAGGATGGTTCACCAAAAAAAGATGATTAAACATGATAACTAATATCAAATTTGACTTATTTTCATTGGAATAGGTACAACTTCTAAAAATTGGATTTCTGATGATAGGAGGTACACCACTAATTCATGATCCCATTGCTTTCTATGTTAAATTCCTCCGTTTCAATCATGCACACCTCTTTTGTTTTAAGTTCAAATAAAGTGGCAATCATTGCATTTCAAAGCAACACTTTATGGGGTCTTGTACTGAAAAAATCAACATACTTTTAATTGCATATAAGAAAGAACTGGTTCCCGGAACTGCGGATGTACCAAAAACAGGTACATCAGATCTGACAAACAGACAAAATGTACCCTCTTTTTAAAATTTGGTGCAGTGTTTTTAATATTCAAAATTAAAAGTCCAAGAGTGATCTACAATAATCACCAGTCCTTCAGCTTTCATTTGATACCAAAAATACCTAAATATTCTACATATTTTGAAAGTTACACTCAGGCGTAGGAACTATTTTGTGTTAAAAATGTACTACTTTCTGGTATGTGCTTTCTGGCCGGGCCCGAATTAGTGGTGTTACACCTTTACCATTCAGTGATAACAAGCACTTTATTTTACATTTTAATATTTTATGATGTATTATAATGAGTAGTTATTGTTGCAAACTCCATTAGAAATTTGAATTCAGATCAGTTTTGAAAAAAGGGAAAGGGGGATGGGAAAAAAAATGGGGGGTTGGGTTAAATTTTTCTCATTTCAGATTTCATAAATGAAAAGAAAATTTCTTCAAACATTTTTTGAGAGGATTAATATTCAACAGCAAAGTGAATTTCTCAAAGGCAAAAAAAATATTTTAAGTTCATTAGACCACATTCATTCTGTGTCAGAAACCTATGCTGTGTCAACTATTTAATCACAGTCCAAATTTTGAGCTGAATCCAGCTTGAATGTTGTGTCCATACTTGCCCAAACCGTTCAGGGTTCAACCTCTGCGGTCGTATAAAGCTGCACCCTGCGGAGCATCTGGTTGTATAACATATCATTATAATTGAAACGTCCAAGTTTGATAAGTTATCCTTTTTAAAAAGGAACTTTATCTATATACAGTGTACATTTATTCATTAATACATAATTACAAACTTATATATATATATATATTCATATATTTGACATTGAATGTTTGAAGATTAGTGCATTGTAAACTCTATTGTGCAGAGTTCACGATCCACAGGGTTTTACATCGGCCATTGTTTTGTTTTTATGTGTGACAGTGGTATAATTGTGAGTATAACTGCTGACCAATAAGATCTGGTGCTTAACTTTGACCTCTGACCTTCAAGGGCAAGGTCATTTCATTGTAATTATAGCTATTTTTGAGGATTTGTGAATAATGAAATGAATTGTTATTATTAATGTATTTCCGTTTATATTTTATTTATACATGTTTGTGCTTTCATTTTACATAAAAATAATTTTTCATTTTGAGAAAATCTAGTATAAAATCAAAAGCAATTATTGGATATATTGATACGAATAATTTCCACCTATCTTATTGAAAGGGTTTTTACGTAGCAAGGTTTTTTATAGTAATTAATACGCTTTATAAGAAATGTATATCTGCTTGGTGTCACACTATCTTATCTATTAAATACAGAACTAAAGCCTATTAGAGGTACACCAACTACTCCCTATAAGTACTGTTGTGCTTGTTTGTATCTTATCATACTATCTATTGTATAATGGACAAAAACCCACTACAGGTACGTTTTAGAATATTTGTTGATGATAACCAAGTTCTCTATTTCAAATTGGAACATATTGCCAAAAATTTAAGTAAGTTTCATTTAGCAATTTATTGCATCCATTCTTGAGTGTTTAGTAGTGTCATTAGTTCAGCTTTTCGATCTTCTCTGATAAGAAAGGTTTATCTTTATGATTGAAGGTGCAATCTTTAATCAAAAGTTGGACCATTGATTTTGAATTTCATACAATCTTCTTGTCATATGGATCTGCTTGTTTCCATTAGGAATCTTTAAAGGAATACATGTTATGCCCCAGTAAGGGCAATATGATTTTGTTCTGGCCCGCTTCAGGTTAAAGTTTTTGGTCAAGTTTTTAATCAAGGTAGTTTTGATTAAGTTGAAGTCCAATCAGCTTGAAACTTAGAACATATCTTCCCTATGATATGATTTTTTCTAATTTGAATGCTAAATTAGAGTTTTGACCCTAATATCTTGGTTCACCGAACATGAAAAATGCTAAGTATGGTTGGGGCATCTTTGTACTATGAACACGTTCTTGTTTGGTATTTGATGGGTATTCAAGTGAAGATTTAAGCAGTATATAGGTTGATCTGGTGAAGTATAATCTGGTATAGAGAGAAAACTCTCAAACTTTTCATTGGTTATACTGTGGATTCATTTTATTTTGTGGGTACAAATTTCCGTGGATTAAGGAAAATTTGCATTTTTTTGGATATCTAATTTTATTGCTTAAGCAATGTCTGCAATGAAGACTTTAGGACATTTGTAATTCGTTTAAGTGGGTAGACCTTGGTTCAGGGACCCAACTCTTTAAGTCAATTATATGTATGTAAAAGTCAAGTTTTATCAATGTATTTTAAGCATTTACCTGAAACAGATGGGAAATAGTCTATGTAACCTAGAAGCTTAAAATATATTTATGAAAATGGTTGACACAAACGTACTGATGATTTTAAGAGTAATTTCCCTTAACTTATGTCTACCTCCTTAAATTCATGGTTCAACTTTACCCAAGAAAATTTGTATCCACTGAATAACATGAACCAACAGTACTATAAATATTTTTATGATAAGAAATTTATGTGTTGTGATATAAAGGTTGTGCTTTGTTTTAACATTCCAGTAATTTTAGTTGTATTATGTGATATTGTTGTATATCATTGTACAAAGAGATGTTGTGGTTATTGTGTTTATTAAACAAATCCCTCCGTTATTCTACTTTATTAACAATTTGCTATAGTTCAGTTTTTACTGCAAACTGTTTCATGTATTACTAACTGCTTTAATCGACCCAAGTTTCAAACATTTGCTATAATTATGTTTATTCTGCAAACATTTTCATCTCTGACAAACTGTTTTTAAGTTATTCCAAGTTTCAAACTTGAATTATTTTACATATGCCTATGTGAGTTTTGGTATTCAGTTGAATATATTATGTGTAAAATTTTTAAGCTTTACCTTTTTATTTTCTATTGCTTGTCCACGGCAAACTGTGATGAATAATTATGAAATGCCAAATCTTAAAAATCAAAAGCATTATATTTTATACTAGTTATATGAAAATTGTTGTTTGTAATTTTCTTTGTATAAAAATGGGTTTATTAAGCAAAATATTTTCAACTTTATCTAGTTTTTAGATTAAAATAATATATTTTGGCACAAGTGAACAGATTAGTTTAGAAAATGGCCAAAAAAAGCCATCATTTACAATTTTATTTTATTCTGGTGATAAATGTTATTCAACTCTGTAAGGAAATGTCAAAAATTATTTTAAATAATTATGTATTAAAGATGAAAATTATTTTGTTTCATCAACACATTTTACATACAAGAACATCGATCAAGTTTTTTTATTAGTTTCATTAGCAAAACAAAAAACTGATCTTGCATAGAGTAGAAGGTATGATATCATTGTTGATGGTTTAAAATGTTTAAAGTTCATAATTTAGTTTTTGATATTTATAGCTTTTAAACCTCACTGTAAAAACAACTTGCAAGTGTTAAACCGTTTTGAAGTAAATTAGAAAAAAAAACCTTTTCAATGTCCCCCTGTTAGAAGTTAGAAGACAGGTTTTGATATGATAAGCACATTTACTGCAATATTCTGAAGAGATAGTACAAATTTTCTAATAACACATTTTTGTCCAGTTAATTTTTCAGGTAATTGTATACCTAAAATTGACAAATTTAGATAATTGTTGCTGTAAATATAAATGGTAACATTTTCAGCATTTAGATTATCACAACAAGTAACAGATCTGCCAAAAGTTGCTGAAAAATACTATTATGTTCACTTCTATGTAATATGATACTTAAGTGAAGACCAATTTATATTTCTATTGTTTTATTTCTTTTCTTTAATCGTCAAGGACACATTGTATAGTATATAACATAAGTGTCAACCTAATGTACCTATCAAGTCTGTTTTGATGAATTTGTATTTCACTTCAAGTTTTAAGAAAATCAGAAAATCAGAATTTCAGGAATTTTGTAGAGTTTTACACCCATCAGAGCATTATATATATTTTTGTTCTAATGGAAAGGAACAACCAAACTTTAAAAAAGTAGACCTTGGTTCAGGAAGAGATAACTCTTTAAATCAGTTTTGTGTTTTTTACAGCCAGGTTTCAGCAATTTATTTTAAGCATTTACCAGCAACAGATTGGAAATAATCTATGTATCATAGAAGCTTAGAATATATTTATGAAAATAGCTGACACAAAATGTACTGATGATTTCAAGAGTTATTTCCCTTAACCTATGTCTACTTTATTTAAGAATAATAAAAAAATGTGCATCTGGTCAGATCCTTCTAATTTTAGCAAGTGCTATTTGTTAATTGTTCAGTTACTGAAGATAACATATTTAAGTTGATGCAGTTTGCTTTAAGTCATCTTATAACTAAAAGTGATGTTAAGAATATAATTAAATTCCTAAGAATTACAATCAACTCAACTCACAAGATTGTTTGTAAAACTGATCACTGTTTCAAAGCAAAAGCAAGCTAATGTCCTTTGATCAAGTAGACAATAAAAGTTCAAATGTTTTTTTCATTTCACATATTTGGTGTAAAACTTAAATACATGATGAAAGATAATTCAGAAGAAAATATTCAAATTTGACTATTTTTATCAATAACTAGTGTCAAATTAAACAAATTAAACAAAATTAAAAAAAGATATCAAGGATATATCATATCCCAGTTATGTTTGATTACATTTAATAGTACAGGCTAGTTGGACAAAACTGCATGTTAAAATAGTAGTGATATGTCTTAAATTGAGTTTCCTGAGTAGGAGTTCTTCCAAATTGATAGAAATATCAGCACATCATTTTCCATTCCGTCTCAAGACATATTGTATATTTATCATAGCTACTAAGAGACAAAAATAAAGTCATTATCTATAGTAATGTATTTGAAGTTTGTTATTATTTAACATGTTTCATGTGTTAATAAATAGAAAAATGAAATAACAAAAATCCATAAATCAGAAGATTATTCAAAACTGAAAGTCTGTATGGCCGATGGCAGAATCAAACACAAGAAACGAACAAATAACAAATGTCAATTTCCTGACTTGGTAACGGCATTATCTCACGTAGAAAATAGTGGATCCAATCTGGCCCTACAGCTGGTCAAACCTCTCTACAGATTGTTATCTGATAATAATGTCCATCTGTCTGACTATTTCGGAAAGTCGGAAAATAATATACATTTAAAACTCCAGAAATTTATAAAAGACAGTTTTACATCATCTAAGAATAGTTGAATGTTTAAATATAAGTCATTGCTTGTCGTTAGCTGCATGTTGCAATTAGAAATGTCAAAGTTAATTTTTGAAACAAGGAATTGTATTTGACAATTAATATGCAAAGTCATTCAACTTTTATATTGAAGCAAGGTGAATGAAAGAGGCGTCTTGGATCAACAAATTTGAGGTGACAGCATTTCATTGTTTAATTTATATATGCATTAAGAAAATGCTTAAAGTATAACATGTATAAATAAAACAAAAACTGAAAAAAACATGCATTAACGCAAAAAGGAAAGGAAACCTTGTGCATCGAAATAGTAAACATATATTGATAGTTAATTTACAGACTACACGACTTTATGTTTATCTATTGAAGATAAAGACCTAAAACACTTGTTATTGAAAGAGATGTAAATGATACCAAAGGGACATTCAAACTCAAAAGTCGAAAATAAACTGACAACCCAAGGAACACGAACCCCATCAAACACTAAGGGTTATATCAGATGCGCAAGACGGTAAAAAGCAAGACCCTGTTCAACATTTAGCTCCCGTCATGTTTCTTATGTTAGTACCAACTGAAAAAAGCCACATTCGGTAGGTCAAATTCGTGGAAAGGAGGACGAGAATGTAGTTACGACATTTTGAACATGTACGCTATCATCTGTGAAACAGATATGGCGTTACAGTCAACCAAAATGTGATGGCGTCCAAGGAATGGAATCAAAATGGAACTCTTGATTAAATAGATTTGTTGTGAGCAGCAAACCTCAATCAATCGATGCATGTAATGAAATACAAGCCCTCGGTTATCGTATCAACTGGGAGACATGTTACAGTAGTGAATTGAAACATACATTAATCATAATAGCCCAAAAACAGCACCTCCAGCTACCGATGACGTATCTTATTATTAAAAGTAAGTTTTTCCTTGGACTATCAACTGGTTTAATTAATGTGTCACTAACGAACTTTATATAATAATAAATTATTGTTATTATAAAATAACGTTCTTACACTTTCTAATGTGAAACGTTGTCGTTCGGTTAGATGCATGATCCGATAAGTTATACATACTCTTATTTTGTTTTTGTTTATACAATTTGTAATGTCTTATGATTAGACAAGGGACATCTACACGTCTGCTTTTGTATGGTGCATACTCGCCGATTATGAGTAATTGCAGAATTTCCAAATAATTTTGTTTTTGATCAAACTCTTATTTACAACTTATGGGTCGATGCATTTGCTTTAGGATTAAATTTTTTGATTCCCCCATTTTATAACCAGCCCAGAAGTCAGCACTTCTGTGTTAATTTGAATTATCATTGAATTGGTCAGAATTATAATTTAACTGTTTACAAAACTTAGCATTTTGAGTTTCTTTACTAGCGTGAGAGCCCATGAGGGTATCGTCATCACCAGTAGGCACTACATTAGCAATGACTATTGATCATGTTCAATTGAGTGACTGAGGTTACAACACCATCAGGCAAGTTGACTTGTTAAATGTTGTGCTTATTCTGTTCATGTCTGTTTTGGTTATATAGCTGTCCAAGAATATATATGTCTCCTTGATTTAAATTATTTGTTTCAAACGTTTTTGCAGAAAATATATCCATGAAATCGAGTCAAACGCACCACATCTAAATACTCGGTAAAGGCAGAACGTCGAATAACTGGTTATAAAAATATCTTATATTTATAATAAGATTCTGCACGAGAATCACGATCCTACCCTCGTACAAACGGCTAGGATACCTGCATTGCGACATACAATAACCAATCAAATCATACAATAACATTAAACCAGGTATGCAACCATGTGCTCATCAACACGTGTTGAACATAAACAAACACAGACATGTGCTTCCGATACTATTAATAAATATATGTATACAATGTTTTAAATTACAATTTACTCCTAATAACAATAATAATCGTATCGTATCAAACATAAACTAGAAGAACTCGCCAAGGGATTTGTTTTTGTCCCGGTTGATAAAGTTGATAAGAATATCATCTTTGGTTGACGTGAATTTTTCATTCATGGTCTGCAAAAGCAAAATACAAATTCACCAACCTTCAAACTAGTCTGAGACCACAATTGTCGCCCCTTGATTTTCGTTGTCCACGAATGTAGTCCCTAGTGCGGACAGTGTGTTACTTGTCAATTTTTTGTATACCCCTTCCAAATGCTCAAACAGCAAGTCAAGGGATGAAATGGCACTGTCAAATAATTTGGGTCATGAATTTTAAAGTAAAGTAGTGATTTGGTTCAGTTGAAAAAGGTTAAAAATTAGCACTTTAGAAGCTGTCAAAAGATTTCAAGACGCCCTTAACATAAAATTGTCCATATTTTGAGTTAGAGCCAATGAAGTTTTCTATAATGTTGATATAATTTGTCTAAAAAGTAGTACAACACACTGTAAAAAAAATATTGTGCAGGTGGGATTTTTTTTAATTTGCATTTATTGTCTAAAAGAATTGCACTACGAAATAATTGTGGTCTCAGAGATGAAATTAGTTAATATAGAATCTGTACTTTGGCAACTTCCCTGGGTGTCAATTTGTCAAATAGCATGAAACTAAAGTATTTAAACTTTTATTTGATAGAATTTTCTGCAAAAAAAACCCCCAATTTTGGCATTATATGGTCAAAATAGGCATTTCATAGCTATTTCAATTTCGATGCAAAAGTGGCATTCTAACTTTCTATCTGACAGGTTTTCATGTGTCAATATTTGTGTTTTTATGCTTTAATCAAGTTTGATTACATTTTTTAAAACTCTGAATCCACAAGAAAGAAGATGATCTCAGACAATTAGAACAAAATGTGTTATATAAATGACCCTTGTCTAACGCCCTATTTGGATCAAGTTAAATGTGAGGAGCTTGGTATATAAAAGTTGAAGTCAATAATAAAGACCTCACTAAATTTGTATAAAAAGCTCTTTACAATGTCTTTTGTACCTGTTTCATTTCACAAAATATCTTTCTTCTCTTTTGTAGGACAGCAAGTGGTTCAAATATAAGCCTGACAAGACCTAACTTGCATGCAAGTTTTGCACTAAAAAGTGAAAAATCTTTGTATCAGACCATACTGTATGCACAAAATTTTAAATTCAAGAGTCTTTTTGTGTTCAAATTTATTGTATCATGTCACCTGAGTAAAGAAATGATAAAAAAGACACAATTTATTTTCCTATAACTTCAATATGCATTTTAAATGTAAATATGTGCTACAGACTAAATTGATCCTAAATTATTTTCAGTCTGACTTGGCCTAAGACCCTTTGAAACTAATCTGATATATTATGTGTCACTTTTCTCTCCATTTTCTCTCCATGTAATACATATGTAAGGATTATTTATAACCAAAAAAGCTTCACAAATTTAAAATCGATGGAAAATATTACATTTTTATGCAAGGGACCCCTTCATTGGAAAACCTCAATTTTTAAGCACAGGCTCAAATAAATTTGACTTTTGAATAATTATGCTTAGTCTGATATATCAAATGAGTACTCTACTACCTTCAATACACAATATATCATATATTAAGGCATTTAAAAAGTATATATTTGCATGCAATATCTTAATTCTCTAAGCCCCAAATGCTGATAGATATTTTTTTTTAATTTCAACGTCAAAATTTAACACTCAAAGTTGAATATAAAATTTATCATATTGTCTATAATACGTATCCCATTGCCATGAGACTTTGTAAGCAGTATTATAATTTATTAAGCTTCAGTCATACAAAGTTGTATTAAGATTGGTCAACTATCCTAGTCGGTCCGAGACGACAATTGTCGCCCCTTGATTTTCATTGTTCATTGATGATCTTGACCTTTGACCTTGTGTATATTAATTGAATTTTGAAAGGAAATATAATAGAAAGAGGCATACTATACATGGAGAAAATTATCAGGATATTTTAAACCATTTTTTATCAACATATGGAAAATAAAGAGTCAAGGTCATGGTAAAAGTGCTTAGCAACCACCCTTATTTGATTAAAAATGTACCTAGCAACCATACATGATTTCATTCAGGACTATATAATACATGTATTACATATACTTAACTTCAAAGGTCTAGAGGGTATCATCACATTAGTTGTAAACAATAATTCATTAAAAGTGCAAAACTGCCTAGCAACCATTTATTTATATAAGAAAAATGCCTAGCAACCATCGATTTATATTGAAAAAGTGCAAAGCAACCAATTAATTATTTAGAAAAACTGCACAGCAACAGTTAATTTTAGATTTCATTTGGACAAAAATTAGAGAAAAATAATGTTAAAAACACATGTCTATTCCGGAAAAGTAAATTATATAGCAAATTTAATTTCATGAGACTCATTACACATATACACAAAAATTTAAAAGATGTCGTCTGATGAAACAACTCTCCAGAAGACAACCAAATGTTATTTGAGGACAAATTTTTTATATCTACAAGAAGACGAGAAAAGAAATAAAACTGCTAAGAGATCGACCAGTTTATTTTGGTTGGAGTTGGCGTTTTAAGCAAAGAAGTTATGAATAGACAATATATTCATTAATTGTTACTCGTTATAACTAATTAGGCTTGACTATTGCATATTTTTCGTCGAACTTGCATACCATGCTTATTGCCACATAATACAGATCAATTTGAAAATTGTGTGGCGTCACCTTTATCGTTTTGGAGTTGTATGCCTTTATAAACATAATAATTACACTTTTACAATTCTTTGGTTATGTCCCATTATAATTTTATAAATATGATATGCAAGTGGGGGAGGGGGGGGGGGGGAGGGGAGAGGGGGCATCATCTGTGTTCCAAGGACACATGGCCTATTTATGTTGTTTTTTTGCCTATTAGCTTGAAAACAATAAAAGAGAAAGAGAAACATTTAATTTAATAGATTATCAGCAGCACTAGATCTTCTTCGTCGAAATTAATTTTTATTACAGTTATTGCCCTTCAAAGATTGTGTGTGCTTTTTTGCCTAATATCAAAAATACCATATTATAGCTGAAGGAAACTAGAAATTCAAAAATTATCAACAAGACACGATGACAGAAAATTAATCATGGTTAAGGTAGATCATAAGTATAGACTTTTTAAGACAGAATTTTCTTATAATTTGCTAAAAGAAAGATTTTACTATACTTTTTTAAAAGTATAATAAAAAGGATGGGTCACCGTCCTATGTTATATTGAATTTTTGAAATACTAAGGCTTTTCTACCTCAGGCATATATTACCTTAGCTGAAGTTGGCAAAACTTAAAGGAATTTTGGTCCTCAATGCTCTTCAACTTCATACTTTTTTTGGCCTTTTTAACTTTTTTGGATTCGAGCGTCACTGATGAGTCATTTGTAGACGAAACGCGCGTCTGGCGTATATACAAAATTAAGTCCTGGTATCTATGAGGAGTTTATTTACAAGCTATGAGTCATTAAAAATTGCCTAAATTTGATTAGATTGTTCTTAAAAAAACACACTTGTTTGCATAAAAAAAATTCTTTGAGATAGAATTTTGAATAATTGTTGGAAGATAGGTTTAATCATATGTTTAAAGAAAATAAAAAGAAACAATGGTGTCACTGAACTCGTTTTCTTGCAACAAGTAATAATTAAAAAAATCTCTATTAGTCCAGTATATTTTTTTTACTGAAAGAGTTATCTCCCCTTAAAGGGCTCATTTGAAAAGAAAAATTTTAGTTAAAAAAATAAGGACAATTGTTTTTTTTATGAAATTTATGTTGCTAGATTCATACCTAAAAGGACACAAATCACCTTTTATTAACCGTTGCTCGGGAATATTTCTATTGTTAGGTGGTTGCTAAGCAATTTGTGACCTCAAATTGAAGTGACTATTCATTTGTAACTTCAAGGTAGTTTCAAACCAACCATCTTATCTGGAAAATATGGTAATTTGTTCAGATACATCAATTGGTATGTGCTAATTATGTGATGTAGTAAAATTGTTGCTAGGCAACCTTCTTTTTACCAGAACAAAAAAGTTTCTGTATTAAGGCTAGCAATGGTATGAATTAAGACTTCTTTTGAAAGGGGGCCAAATAGGTACCTTCTCCTTTGCCGATTTGACCAATTTGTACTGTGATTGGGCAATCCAAGATGGCGGTACACCATGAATCTACCTTAAATTTATTTGACAACCTCTACTAAGAGTTAATACCCTTTAAAGTCAATTTGGGGTAACAATCGTCATTTAGTACTAAAATAAATATATTAATATAGAATAAGTTATGTATAGCTACAAGAGTAACTAAAAAAGAGTACACAATTGGGATAAGGAAACAAGAAAAAATGCTGTTATTTTAATTTTAAATTAAAAGACAAAACGCCTATATGAAATAGAATGAAATTTTCGAATATTTTGATTAAACGATTGAGTTTTGTTGGTAATTTTTACTATTAAAATGTTCATTTATCTATATAAGTTATAATAAAAATAAGGTTTTGTTACATTACTTTATTACATGCATTGAAGATTCAAGATTAAGAATATAAAGGTAAAACACGAGTCCCCTAGTAAATGATAGAATGATTCAAGTGGAATTTTTCGTAAAATTGATAAAATACTTTGGAAAAAACATCATTTGTAATTCAAGTAAGAACAGGAAACAAAGTTGCTGGCGATTACCTGAAATTGAAGAATGAAGTACAACTTTAGTAAAGCACCAATACAAGGATGGTTGCTATGCATTTTCTGATTATATGAGAATGGCTGGTAAAGTTTATGTTGAAAATATTGACCCCTCAACTTTTAATTATATAAATTGTATATCATAGTTCGTATCAATTTGGACCAAAATATGTATGGTTGCTAGGTACTTTTATATCAAGTAATGGTCGTTGCTAAGAACTTTGAACATGACCTTGACCTCTGGCATTTTGCTTTCTAATCAAATGTAAGCAAAGTTTTGTCTAAACACTTTTTCTAAATACTTTTAGGGTTTATTTGATAACATTTCTAACAAAATTAAATAAAAAAGACCGAACGTCAAAGTCAAGGTCATAAATAACCTTGAGGTCAACTTTCAGATCATTGAATGCACAACATGTCCCATGTGATTTTAATTTTGTATTTGTCACTGTTTTTAAACTATTCAAATAACAATGTCAATTTTTTTCTTCAAAATACCAAAAATGACACTTTTATGTTCCCATAGCAACCACCCTAGCAACCTATTTCCCAAACCTTTAATGATAAATTATTCCTAGGCAACAGTCATAGTTTTCATTTATCCCTTTAGTATAATTAGTTGTGGATGCAAAAGTGTAAAATTATGTTACGCAAAATGCCTATAATTTGCCTTTTTGAATACATTAAAAATTCCACTATTTGAATCAGTGCTGCCCCCTTCTTCCCCTTTTGTCAGAAATAATTTTTATCTTTCATCTTACTCATAGAGTGTTATATTTTAATGAGCAATAGTCAAATCATTCATAAAACTTGAAATGTATGCATGATAACTGCTTAAAATGGGTCATTTTTGATCCTCAAAATCTTCATTTTTGAGGTAAAATCAAATGGGATCAGTAACCATGGCAACGATAGCATAAAAAAATTTTCGTCAACATTTTTCTTGTTCGTTTATCGATAGCTACCAACAGATCAAGTTTCAAGAAAATCTGAGACTATGCGTGCTGCAACTTGGTTGGTGGTTACAGAGAATTGCTATTAAATTGATACTTTTTGATATTTGGATGATCCATTGGCTCGCAATAATAAAGGTTCCAGTACGTACACTTAAGAGATTAATCCTGTTGAAATAAATTTAAAAAAAGCTAATACTAACAATGAACAGTGCCCTTCCCTGGATCCTGATATTTATATTATTTACGAGAAGCTACAAATCAACATACATGATGAAAGAGATGATTTTTTTCAATTCCTTTTGTAAAATATCCATTTTAGATGGTTAAGTTTCTTATGGTATGCATCTTATCGTGTTCGAATCGCTTGTGTTTGGAACGTCTTATATTTAAGCGAAAGAAATCTATGAATTACTGAAAAATGTTTCACTTGGGTTTTCCATATCAAAAACAAGTAAAGACATTTATTAAATCGATACAAGGACAATATTCGTAAATATAAATCAACATGCCGTCATCTGATATGTTCAGGTATTTTACATCCAATCTTTAATGGTAGTATTCTTTACAAAGCACAAACATGTTAGTATTCACCTCATTAGCTAACAAAACCTTTTAACAGACCTATTAAATAAAGGCAACAGTAGTATACCGCTGTTCAAAACTCATAAATCCAGGGACAAAAAACAAAATCGGGGTAACAAACTAAAACCGAGGGAAACGCATTAAATATAAGAGGAGAACAACGACATAACACCGAAACGTAACACACACAGAAACGGACCAAACATCAGACAAAACACCACGAGAATAACAAATATAACAAGAAAACCAAATACATGAATTTGGGATAGACAAGTACCGTGCCACGTCTGATCTCAATATCTCAAAAATAAGAGAAAACACAAACGACTCAACGTTAAAATGCAACACACACAGAAACGAACAATAATATAACAATGGCCATCTTCCTGACTTGATACAGGACACTTTTAAAGGGGAATAAAAGTGGTGGGTTGAACCTGGTTTTGTGGCATTTATTTATCTATTAAAATTGGAATACATTACGAGACTGTTATCTTGTCATTAAAGATGGCATAATTTGGCTTTGATTTGGATTTACTTAAATGATCTTTGCATCGTGAATAAAAACATTTTTATTCTCAAATCAGTTGTTGGCATGATACGGGTTATGTTCTTATTATATAGTGTATGATGATATGATACTAAACCCTTAACGCGAGGGATTTTGTTTGATATTCATATGGTCAGATGTTTAAGTCAGTTTAATTGAGGTCTGGAGCTGGCCTTTCAGTAACTGCTAGTAGTTCTTTGTTAATTTATGTATCATTGTCATTGTCATTTTGTTAATTTTCTTTCGTTAAATATTCTTACATCGGATTTGGAATTCTTTTAAAATGAGTTTTACTTTGCATATTGCTGCGTTTTTTTTCTAAATTGGCTAGAGCTATAGGGGGAGGATTGCTAAAAACATGTTAAACTCAAATGCATTTTTGAACGTGTCCAAAGTCAAGAGCATCTGGCCTTTGCTGGTCTTGCATGATTTATTTTTTTTATTTTAGTTCATTTAATTATATTTTAAAGTTTATTATGATGTCAACTATCAATGAACTAGTACATGTTTTTGGTTTAGGGACCAACTCAAGCACGCATCCGGGTTTGAGAGTTTCTCACTGTATTGAAGACTTATTGCTAGCCTTCGGCTAATGTCCGCTCATTGGTCGGGTGAACGTTGTTGTCTCTTTGACAAATCCCCCATTTACATTCTCAATTTTATCTAATAAAAGTTGGTTTAAAAAAAAATCGTACATTTTCGTTGTAACTTTGAAAACGGAGTTTCGATTATAATTTGGAATATTAGATGATATTAAATCATTAACATGACTATGGGACATTATTTTATTCCTCCACCATATCTTGACAATTCCTGTCTGAAATAGCGTAGGTCAATACATTCACACATTTTGCGTGCATGGACTGAGTTTTACTGTCTTCTTTTGATCCTACTGTTTTGCATTGATCAAGATGATTTTCAAATGATAATACCTGCGTCGTCAACTAAGTGGATTTAAACTTTCGTTAAGTATGCTATACAATATCGATTAAAACTAAATGCAATATAATAATTTCTTGGTTGTTATGATTTCGTCAAGTTAACATAATATGACAACTTTTTTCATATATGAACTGATAATCCCGTTGTATTCACCGTTATCTCGGTCATTTTGTATGCAACGATTTGACTTTTTATAAGTTATTTATCCAATTTTCAATTATTGGTGCTCATTCATATAACAAACATATACTGCATCATTAAAAACCAGCATGCAGTGAAACTGAATTGATTTTACATAAAAAAAAATTACTTCAGATTATTTTATGACTAACTAATGTTTTAAGCACTGAATAAGCGTCGTTCCAAGTTTTGAATTTCTATAAAGATTTGACAATGGATGTCTCAATAATTTAGCAACATTTTAACCCTATCTCCTGACGACGACTACGTTATCCCAATCTAGCAACTTAAAACGGGCCGGAAAACACTTTTACTTACAAAATGTTTGCAGTCGCTATGTACTATTATGAATATCTCAGATTATTAAGATTATTATCATTCTTATTGTGATTATTATTGCAGAGAATCTAAGGTCCAGCATTTCAAATTATCAAATTTGATGCAGGAAAGGCCAATAACTATTGTTAATTTTCTTTAAAAGAGCAAAATGTTAACTTATAAATATAAATATTATTACGAGCGTAGACATTTTTGTTTGATAATAAAAGTTTTCAAATTGGAATTTGTCATGTTTGTTATAGGTAAATCTAAATTAATGCTTTTTCTGAATAAATCTACTTTAATATTTTATATTTTAGCTGGAACAAACGTACGATGAGCGACTCTTTCTTTCCTTTTGATATTCTCAAAGCATGTTTCTAAAGTATCTTCTCAAATCATTTTTCTAAAGTATCTTCTCAAATTTAATTTGAAATTCTATAATTTAGTTAGATTCTAATCAAATAATGATTTTTTCCCCCTGTATAATCCATACAAAATGTGTCATTTTGTCACAATCTCTAGCTTGCAAAATTGAGAAAGTATAACACAAGAACTTATATTGACACACAAAACTTACCTTCAATAAAAGAAATTGGAGACACTATAAATCAACCTATTGACAGAATTCATCTCGATCATCTTTCTTTGTAACTATTTATCGGAATACTGATAGCAATAAGATAAACATTTGTGTCCTTTGATAACATATTTATATTTCGGTTTTACATATTTTGACAGGGGTGTATTAAAAAGAATCGATATCTAAAAATTCGTGTCGAAACTAGAAAGGTGTTCATGCTTTTAAATTGTTGAAGCTAATCATCTGTTTACAAAATATACTAGTAAGCAGAATGACAGGAAATTGAGTACCAAAAAGATAAGGCAAATAATTTTTTTCCCTAATATTGAAGTAGATTTCGGGTATATTCTCTCATAAATTCACTTGAGTTAGCGTCTGTAGAAATGATTATTCTTAACAATAAGCAAAGGAACATACAAGTTTATACTTAT
The DNA here is from genome assembly GCA_019925275.1 of Mytilus edulis. Lineage (NCBI taxonomy): Eukaryota > Metazoa > Mollusca > Bivalvia > Mytilida > Mytilidae > Mytilus > Mytilus edulis. Next base: position 37,745,587 of record CM034358.1, on the reverse strand, counting down.
AATCAAGCACATGGTTCAGAGAGCCGTGGTGTAGTGGTTAGTGCATCGGACTACTAACCCAAAGGTTCCTGGTCCGATTCCCGTCTGTGATGAAAACTTCAGGGACTGAATTTTAGGCTCTCCCTTGTCACCATTTGCGAGTATGGTCTTGATGAAACGATGATAGTCCGTCGGAAGGGGACGGTAAATGACTGACCCGTATTAAGAGAGAGCCATATTTCTTGCACATTAAAGACATGAATATAAGGGATTAATATAAGTTGCAAAACTTGTTTCCCAATCCACTATAAATAACTATGTTTAAACTAAAACTAAACATGATTCAAATTAACTTATATGCACGTTGAATCTTGATATAACTAAGTGTCGTTGATTTCAAAACAATCCAAGCTTAAAAAAGAAAAAAGTCAAGATATTTGAAAATGTTCAAAGTAATGGTCAATCACTTCAACGCCAATCATTTAAAGGCTTAATTGATTTTGATATTCATGAAAATTAAGTATATCTAGTATTTTTTTTTTTTAAATGAAACTTGTACTGTCGAAAAAGAACTTATATGAACATAGTAGTTGATCTAAATAAGGATAAAAAACCAAATACAATATAAACCTAAGATTCCTTTGTTGTTATGATCTCGTCAAGTAAAAATTAGTTTTAGTGATGAATTGATACTTCTGTGTTTACCGTTAACTCGACCATTTTGTATTAATCAAATCAGTTTTGTAGATGTTGTAACCTTATCATTTTAACCATCAATTCAATTACAGGATCTTGAACTGTATTGTTAGGTTTTAGTGTAGAGTGAAGTGAAGGTAAAGTTTAATTTGTTTTAAGTCCGGGTGATTTGAGTGCAGGTATAATAGGTAATATTTGTTTGTCTTTTTCTTTTTTGACCATGGCGTTGTCAGTTTATGTTTGATTTATGAGTTTGCATGTCCTGCTTGTATCTTTCGCCCTCTCTTTTTAAAGAATTACTTTTAGGAATATGGTATATTTAGTAGATAAAAACATGTACGATTTCCAACAAGACACACATCCATGAGAAATAAAATGACTTCAATGTATTAACTGAATGAGGTCCTTCTTTAACAACTAATATAGGTCAAATGGTAGAAGGAGTCAGGTTTTTTTTATGTTATCTTACTACTGTACACAACTATTATATCATACTTTATATATTACTATGACCCCCAACACGATGTTTCAATATAAAACCATGTTAACTCGCCCACTGGCAAATCGGCCCACAATAAACGGCCACTGGCTTAAAAATCACCCCACTTTTGTTTACCAACTCGACCCACTCATGAAAAGGATAACATTGCACTGAATAAAGGTCTGCTAACTCGCCCCTACTTATGAGGATATCTTGCTTCCTTTAAATATGTTAAATTACTGGGACTTGGTATGCAGTCGTCCTGGTGTAGGGGTATGTGTCGTGAATTAATATGATAAAGGCCTAGAGTTCGAATCCCAGTAGAGACAATGGATTTTTTTCTACATGAATTTTGAAAGTGTGTCTTTTCTCAATTAATATTTCTAAGTTTTATTGTAAATAATGCATTCCAGTCAAAATGTTACAAAACAAAGGAAAGCATGCAAAACAAAGAACATCAAGTTGGGGTGATCTGGTAGGGATGATACGGCTCAGATCACCACTGGTAGAACAAAGGTGCTGGGATGTAGGAACAGGTATACATACGTACATTTAGCTTTCATATGCTTGATATGAGATGTCTTTTATGGTTTTGACCATGACTTCGTTTTTAGATATATTTTACAAAATAATGAACCTTTCATTAATTGATAACTGGTATTGCATCCGACTTTGTTAAGCATCAATTCAAACGTTCTCTTCATCTACAGCTTATCTCCAAATTTTTTTTTCGCAAAAGGAACAACGTACAACAAAGAGATATGTATATTTAAAACAAAAAATGAACTTCTTTTAATTTTTAATAGCTGACACACACTTTTCTTTTAAATGAAAGTCAACGAAAATTAAAAATAATATATAGTAATTGAACGTTATACATGTAAATAAATGTATACACCAATTCGTTAAAAAGATTGTACCTTGGAAGGTGTAAATAAACAACAGATAACTAATAATCTGCATATAAACATTGAACGCTTCTGCCGCATTCGAAATATCAATGTATAGTACATAGTAATTGGCGACAAATGTCTTGATTACCAAGTATCTTTAATTAAAAGTGGATGAGAATGGCATTTGTACATACGTGTTACCTTTTTAAAACAACTATAATGTTACATAAGTCTATACGGTAATTTACTTTTTCTATTACATATCCAATATTAGAAGTGGATTCTAAAACTTTCACATATTAAGTGAGTGAGCGAACATTTTTAGTTTAAAGTTTTGTCTCGCTTTGGAGGTATTATTAGTTACAAGTGGGCTAGCACACTATGCAACGAATTTATCCTACCCACTATCTAAACTTGTTAAAGAGACTGGTGACCCATCAAAATGAGCTCGTGTTCAATACCGTTTGCATTAATAAACTACTTTAATTGATCCTCAAAAAACAGATGCCAATAATAACAACTTGTAAGGTTTAAATGTGTTTTTATGAAAT
>CM034358.1:37645487-37740487 GCA_019925275.1 Mytilus edulis | reverse complement strand
AATATCAAAGTTAGAGCTAACAGAATTCAAAGAAGTATGTTTTTCAAATTATCACGTCACAATTAAAACAGTAAAAAGAGATTGACTCGTCCGACTGAAACGAAGCACAAACACAGCAATTACTAGTATTTCCAAATAAACTGAATGTACCGACCTAAGAGTATCCACAGCTACTGAACCATCGTTGACTGAACACTATCTTAGAAATAACTGCAACTTATAAATAGAGAACAATTATCCAGTCTAGAATATAAATCAATTAAGCGTACTGTTACAACACTGTCCAAGGTAAGGGAGTCCGGCAAGATGTTTAGCCCCCTTCCTACATTATGTATTGATGTGCATGCCAGGAGCCTGTATTTCAGTGCTAATCATTTGCTGTGTTTTCGTTAATTCTTTGCACATTTATTAGTCTGTTCAGTTTGTCTTTTTATTTGTTTTACATTTTTCATGTTTTGGCCTCTTGTATCTGACCATGCGGTATGGGCTTTGTTCATTTTTGAAGGCCGTATAGTGACCCTCAGTTATAAATTACTGTGTCATTTGGTCACTTGTGAAGAGTTGTCTTATTGGCAATCATACTGCATCTTGTTGTTTGTACATTTCACAAATTAAGTATACAAAATTATTAGACCATCTAGAACAGCAAAAACTTTTGTCATGTCAAAAGCACAGAGTGTCTGTAGGACCATGAGTGTTCATAACTGTATGGCAGATTATATGTAGTTTCTATCAAATGTAATGCCAATTCATCGGCAAAAGATAAACGATGATTTGTTATTGGAATTAACTATATACATACATACATACATGTATAATATATTAGGTATATAGGCCTATTCATATTTATATATTTATTTCAAAAGAACCATCAGAAACAAAAATATGTGTTCATTATATTACACGTCAGTAATATATTTCCGTGTTAAGTGAGCTACTAAATCCAGGAAAAAAATATAATTCAGTATGTAGTCTTAAACTTAAAATCTAATGCGAGATGTCTAATGTTTAAAAATTTGTTTTTGAAACGTATTTATCGAAGTCGAACGGCGATAATGCAATTTATACTGCCGAGCAAAGGGATGCAAAAGCAAAATTTCGACGATTTTATACTAAAAATTTGTATTGATGATGTGAAAACATAAGATTTTAAAAATTATTTGGCGATCAAAAGTGGGGAGTACGTTTTCTACCGCTGCATCCGCGAATGCACGTTTATGTATACATGGGCAACAACCTCGTCCCATGCATTATCCTTGTTTTAGACGTGAAAGTAGTATTTGATAACTATGTCAATGATATGTGCCTGTCCACGTCAAATTATCTTGAATTGAATTATAGAAAAAAAATAGTCGCGTTCACATGTAACATTCGAGATTTTTATAATCTACTTACTCTGCGTTAAAACGTATCAAAAACACAGAAAGAGATAACCTTTTTGCTTTGGAATTCATTATTTTCATATGTTCATGCTAAATTTTGACTTGCTAGTTTTTAAATATTAATTTCGAGGAATACTGAAATATGGGTCAAGTGAAATGACAAGAAATGAGAGGTGCATTTGATTACAAGTTGCTAGCTTACTTATTCCATTAAAATATGTTTGTCAATCAAATCATTTAAAGTTTAATGACAAAATATTTAAAGATTATAAAAAGTAGTTGGGGTTGATTTTTTTATTAAAGATATTCCAGCAAAAAATGCGTGTTCTAAGAGCAGAAAATGATTGCAGTGTATGCTACTCACCGTCATGCTTCAATGCAATAGGACGAAATACGTTGAGTGTGGTCGGTTATGTCGAGTAAAGTCATTTTATTGGAAATTACTTATATAGGACGGATTGCCAAACATCAACTTTGATACAAAACGTAGCTTAAGTTTAAACAAATTATTCCAAGACTTTTTAAAGCACACACTGAAATTGTCGTCCATATAAATTTGTTTTTATCATGACGAAAAATGACTGAAATATATAGCATTTTTTTTACCATGTGAGTTTCGGGATTCCCGCATTTGTTTCACTGAAATAATATCACATATAAACACACACATCTCATAGCTATCATACGTACGATTCGAGTTATTTTTCATGATTTTGATTATGACAATTATTTTTCAAAAGATATTTAGATAACGTTTGATACCATCTATATATAAACTTTGTCTGAAAACTCAGTGAATGTTATGGACATGGAGTGACCAGGGTGTGTCATCGTCATTTAAGCAGTCACTTGTAGATTTCTGTATTTATTTTGAATAACAAACTGGCACTTTGAGCCTTCCGTAAACATAGAAGACAAGAAGTTTTTACTAATTAATTTTGATCTGGATTGTATCTTTATAATAACTAGCTATCTGAATAGTATTAGGAAGATTGAGAGATCAGGAGATCAAAACATCGCTCTGTTTCTTTTAACCTATTTTTTTTTGGCAATTTTCAGCTGAGAAATGAAATTTACGCCCTATGTAAATATCGAAAATGACATTATTTGGAGTAATACTTTTGATATCATCTATATTTATACATTGTCTAAAAGATCATCGAATTGTATAGACATTAAATGAGTAGGGGTCGCACAGTCATTTAAGCGGTCTCCGGTAGGGTTTCTCTATATAATTAAAATATCAAACTGGCACTTTGAGCCCTCCCCAAACATAAGAAGACAAGAAGTTTATGCAAATTTCTTTTGGTCTCGATTGTATCTTTATATCAACTAACTATCTGCATAATATGAGGAAGACTGAGAGATCAGGTCCTTTGTCTACTGACCTGATTTTTTGACAGTTATAAACTGAAAAGTGACAATTTTAGCCCTCCTTAGATACCACAGATGACATTATCTGGGGATATACTTTGACAACGGTTGATAACATCTGTATATATATACATTGTCTGAAAACTTATAGAATGTTATGGACATGGATTGACTAGAGGGTCTCATCGTCATTTAACATGTTTCATCAGTCACTTGTAGTTTTTCACAAAAATGTTTTGATATAAAATTAGCTTTTTGAGCCCTCCGTAAGCAAAAGACAAGACTTATATCCAAATTTCTTTTAGACATGATTTTAACTACCTGCATAATATTAGGGCGATCAGAGGATGTCAATTTCCTTTTAACGGTCTGTATGTTTTCATTATATATCTCTTTTTATTTAGGCTCTCCATAATTTTTTCTATTGATATTTTCAAATGTTATAAGAGTGATCTTTTTTATGTTTCTAGAAATATCATATATATAAGAACATATTTTGTGTTGTTTAATGCCTTAGTATCCTCAAATCCGTACAAAAGCACTTTACAGGAGGTCATACATATAATTTTGTCATTTTATTTTGTTTCGATCAAAGTCTATCTGAATTCTAATACCTCCGTGAGACTACGGAGTTAAGTATGACATCCATTATCATCTCACTAGTATACAGTTTTGTTTAGGGGTCAACTGAAGCACGCCTCCGGGTGAGGGAGTTTCTCGCTGCATCAAAGACCCATTGGTGGCCTTCGGCTGTTGTCTGCTTTTATGTCGGGTTGTTGTCTCTTTGACACATTCCACACTTCGATTTTCTCAATTTTATTGAAAATTAAGCTTTTAACCAGAAGTTTCAATGAAATATATTGATAAAATGCGCACTTGCAAATTTGTTTTATTCCAGAATCCACAAATCTGATTTTTATAGACAGTATCATTTTTCCTATGTGTGACCTATCAAGAGTATGATCACCTACACCTGATTTGCGATTCATATTTTCAATTTACCATATACCCTCCCTACTGGTATTGACGTCTTTAAACCCAGGTTTGGCTGTAACTGCCAACATGTGGCACAACGTTTTGTAATTTTGAGTCATCAATGCTCTTTAACTTTGTACCAATTAACTGATTCAGTAAAGTGATATCATATTCTTCATTGTTTCTTTTTTAGGAGATGCGTCCTAATAAATTCCATTTGATAAAATCCTACAGAAGAAAGATGCATTAGTGATCTGAATTTCTACCATTGACAAAAGTATCTAGAAATAATTTATAGAAGTCTGCTAAAAAAGAGGCAAGTCGTGTATACCCTTTACATTCCAGAGTGTTTGCAACTGTTTTTAAATCTTATTACTCAAAATTGAGAATATTATCACGCTTCAGATTCGATAATCCTTATTTGTTCAAACCTAATTTTGAGATCTATAGATGAACATATGGGTCAAGTGAAATTACGAAGTTATGCGCTGTGTATTTGATTACCGGTAACTGAACTAATTAGATCCTTTAATGCTGTTTTCAATGAAATCATCCCACATTTTATAACAAATTCCATCTTCCGTCACTGCAATAGGCTGATATACGGTCAGATAGGTTTTTTATGTCGATTTTATTGGAAATATCAAGAAGTACAACACATTAAATACAATTTCATCTGATTTTGATTGATATAACATAAACAGATATTGTATAATTATTGTTTTATTCACCAGAAACTAAAATAAAAGGATATTTAATTGATTATTTTGTATCTGTTTCTGTTATATTTCAGATATATTAGATTTTATGAGTTTCTCAAAAAGATGACTTATGCAGCTATCTAGAAATCGAATTATATTAAAGGACCAGATCAAATTTTAATTCTGCATTTTCTGGACTAACGATTATAATCTAATATAATTGTTTTTTATTTAAATTAAATTAAATGTTCAAACATTAAAAAAACAAATAAAAAAATGATGCAAAGCATATTCTTAGCTTCTTAAATTACATGGAGTTTAAATGATTAAGTACAATCTGCATATATACGTAAAGTGATACTCTTTAAACAACTATAACACTAATATAACAATTAATATCAAAGATAGAACAATCTTCACAAGCAAATCTAGCAGTTAGCTAATATGCAGAATAACAAACCAAAACACTAATAACAACTTATTTGAAAAAAACATGTTTTTTGTATCTTCATTGTTCATAGTAAAAAACAGTGATAAAAAAGAATAATAAATTATTCGAAAAGACAACTAGAATTTACTTTAACTGTGGAATCGCAACTTATTTCAGAATATAAAACAAAAGATACAAGTTCAATTACAAAAGATACCCTTGTAGTAAAACGACAAACATCTAAGAAAATATGTGGTTAACAAATGAACACATATTACGATCTTATTATTTGATTACATTCAGGTTGAAAAAGAAGAACATTTAAATAGTGAGTCGAACTTATTCCAACGCTAAATACTTGTAGATCAGTTCCGAACTAAACATGTGTCCTATTGGTTATTAATGCGAAATAGAGGATCTCATATACCCGCCAGGATTATGTGTAGAAGGTAAGACAAATCATTTTCCACAGATAGTTAAGCTAAAAAAAATACTTTCAGTTTATAACAGAGTACATAACATAAACTGTACCAATTGTTCTACACTAGATGCGTATTTCGACAATTTATACCTCCACAGTGTTTCTCAAGAATAAATGTTTGAAATCCAAAGCTTATTAAAAAAATGAAATGCTAAAAACCAAAAAGGACTAAAAGTAAGATCCATTTTTCGACGTTAGGTAATTTCCGAAATTTGAAACAGCAAAATCCGTTATTTTCAAGCCAATACCAAAGTACTTACTATTTCACCTGGGATATCCTCGAGGACTTTCAGTCCACTAAGTCATTATTTTACAATTTGGTAGACCTTTTCTTAAAACAAAGCGATATATATATGTATTGCTGCTGCAGAAGTTAGTCATTCAGAAATTTAAGATATTAGAGAACATCATATACTTGTTGTGTTTAACAAAAATGCTATTTTGTAGAAAATAGTGAAAATAAGTGTGTGGATATGATATATTGTTTGTAGCATTTTGAAAGAGAAAAAAAAACATTTTATTTAAAACTTTGATTATTTTTTTTAACATATTTCCATAATTTATAACTGCATAAAAGAGGGACGAAAGATACCAGAGGGACAGTCAAACTCATAAATCGAAAATTAATTGACAAGGCCAGTGTGTCTGAAAGACCTTGATCTTGTTTACCGTGACAAAATATGATTACCTAATAGTTTTGATTATTTTCAGGGTACTACTCTTTTACCGCACTGGGTTGGTCTGGAACAGCTACCTACGAGAAATCTACAGTTATGTACAAGGACTATAAGGACAAATCTTTATACTGCTGGACAGTTTTGTGATGGAGAACACCTCACATCACCTTCTGGTACAAAATAGGGAATATTTCAAAGTGATTTTTTCTTGCAGATCAATTTGTAATGGGAATATATACCAATAGTTTTTAGGGTTAACTAAATTTTCCGAGAAAACAAAATCCGTTACAATTTATTCTTTTTTGTAACACATTCTCATGTATTTTAACATGTAGTTTCATTCTACCCATGAAAACCTTGAAAAAAACCCAACCAAAACAATAAAAAAAAAAACACAGTAGGCACTAATTATTAAGGTTATTTAACAAGATGATTTTGCAATTTTGTTTACTTCTTAAATGCAGTTTATTATATATTTTTTTAAATAACATTGGTTAAAACAAAACCCATAATATTTGAATAATACTCCGTTGAAAAAAGGCCGAAGCGCAAAATAGGTTATTTAATATTGAAATACAGGTTTGTCTGATGAAACCAAATCGATGACAATTCGGATTTGTTTCGTTAGCTTGACAGAACTGATCTACGATGTACGTTTGTTAAAATAATAAGGCAGCATCATATTACTATTATATGACCTTATAACTTACCAGACGAGTGATGATAGTAAATATGTTGTAAAATGATTTAAAAATATTGTCTTTATAATACCCCAGAACTGTTTCACTACATATGTATTAAACATATAGCAAATGTCTACCAGTACTATACGATCAATGAATTTCTTGAGTTATTGTAATCGAATAAATGAACAGTCCTCAAAATAATCCGGCCAATACGTTTTCAATGAATTGCACATTGTTGCCAATGTCGTCAAAAGCCTGGCCAGTTAGTCTCAGGGATGGTATCATACTATTTTCTTTGCAAAATACAAATTTCCATTCCTGCAGAATATCATGGTTAAGTTTAACTAAATCTCTTCCTTTTTGTCTGAATTTGATCTTCTCCCAGGTATAAAAATTCATACCAAGTTCTACAAGAAATGCCAATGAGTTGTTTCCAACGAATGGAGCTAGTTTGTCGAGATGTTCTTCTGTAGGTGTCAAGTTCCATTTTTCTAGATTCATGTCTACAAAATCCAGACTTTATTTGCACTAATTGATATAAACTTCGTGAATTGCGTCCCCCCCGAAAAAAGAATCCTTGAGTTAGAACACTATTAAAATAAAATTTCAAAAAAATCAAGGCTTATAAGACTCGTAGTTATTACTTATCAAAATGTTTTTATGTTAAATCAATGACTTTTCGTATTTCGCCATCGCGTTCCAATGATATTTTATTAAGATAAATAGCATGCGATGAAACATTGTCATACTTAAAGATCAAAGCAAAAGTATATAATATTGCAATACGATAAGAATAAGCATATTATCTCTGCATGTTCTGATCAGGCTGCATTCATTAGTATCAAATAATTGTAGCAATACAGACATCAAGTTCAAAGTGTAAAGGTCTGATAAAATGGTTGTTTATAAAAAAATGAAATGTGAAAAAATTAGAGCATGCCATTTTTAGTGATATATAATAACGATAAACTGTATTTCGATTAACTCATGACAATTTTTTTTAACTTACTGAATTTAAATGGATTTCCTCTTACAACCTAAAAGAAAGAAAATAAAAAAAGTAATCTTGTAATTAATGTTTGAACTGTTATTGCCCGGTCTGTAAAATAGCTAAATAATAAATATATTTTGAGTCACATAAAACGTGTTTCTTAAGATTTAATATTAAGTTAATAAATCGCGAGAATTCATTTACAAACACTAAACTTTGTCCTTTTTATGCTTTGTTTGTTATCTTACTTCTTGCTTTTGGTGTTAAAATATTTTCACCGTGACCTTGATACACATCACATAAGCTATCTTTCAGAATTCATTATACAATGTTCACGCCAGGTTTGGGTACTCTATCATTATCATAATTTCCGTGTTCGCAACGTGCTCATCACGATTGTCGAGTTTTCATTGAAAGATGTCATCGTTAAAGTAAACGTAAACAAAAAGCTACCAGCGAAGTAGAGTACCGGAAGATGATAGTTCATCAGCATTACAATTTTGAATGTTTGAATCAAATAAGTCATTACCTTATTAAAGAAAGTCTATAATCACATCTGTTACAGTCATACCTTGCTATTTAAGTATAATTAACATATGTCTCTTTGTTTGTTATCTGTAGCGGATTGTATGACTTTTTATTTAACCATCACTTCTACATTTTCTAAAATACCCAAAATAATAGTTTACGTTTAACATATTAATTAACAAATGTTTAAATCTCATCTTACGGTGTAGGATTCAATTCAATGATATATTGAAGGATAGCTAAAAAGTATTCAAATCTTTTTAAAAACGATAGTGCCAGAAAGACATGAATGCATTTTAATAACAGTTTAACCTACTTTGCAGATAGTGTGTTTGTTCTGTATGTCACCATTATTAATAGCTGTTATTATGTCGTTGAATGTAATTTGAGATTTATCTCGACATCCTCGAAGCATTTCAAATTTCAATCTATCTGGTTGATCTCCAAATACCACAAACAAATCGTCACATGTATTGAACGACATACCGAGATAAATTGCCAACTCCTTTGTTTCATTAATGGTGTACTGCAATGACAATCGACGAAGGTTGATAGGCGTTGGAATCTGCTTTAAGAACTCATTGTCCATCACTGAAATGTTATACACATTTTTATTTTCGACGACACCCTCAAAATCTATCTGCGGTCTCATCTGTTAATGTCGTTACATATTCTATTTACAACCATGCACAAATTGATAAAATGCAACCAATTTATATATAGATTGTATATTTGCGTTAATATTTGACATTGAATTTAAAGTTTACCTCGATAAAAGAGATTTTTGTCATTCATAGAACAATAGCTAGTATATAGAAGCTTGTGACAAAACCTAAGGCTTATAAATTGCACAAAGGTGTGCAGAATTTTGAATATGTTATGATTATGTTCATACTAGCCTTCTTAAACCACGTGTTTAAAGTTTGCTTTGTTAAACTTGTACCTAGCTGAATGATTTACTATAAATTTTACCCAATGTGACATTAAGCGCTCTCTTATTCCGAAACTCTATAGATAAGGAAAACAATCTGAGGTAAATCTAAGTACTTCCCTTAAAAGTATTGAAAAGATATATTATATTCTTTCTATACGGATTCCTCTCTTCTCAAAATTATGACAGATTCGTTTTATTACACCGAATATCAAAGGCATTCTTAACATCTTAAGTTAAACGTTTGGAGTCTTTGATTTGTAAAAACATGCATCCTTTAAAACAACTTACACAAAATCAAGCGTCTGCGTGATAAAAACGGCATATATGTTTTGCAAATACCTTGAACCAATACTTTGGAAATAGATAAGTTTTTAACTCTTTTAAATCTATCCTTTTTTATATAAGGTTGGAATTCTGTATAATAATTTGGATAAGAATTATTTATAAGACTGTATCAACGGTAGTTTCAGACGAACCACACAAAAAAGTATATAATACCTGGACATGCTGTTCCACATTTAATTTCGTCCTAAAACAAAAAAGATTTAGATTAAGTATATTTTGAAGTATATGTAAGATTTACAAAAAAATGAACGATATGAAGTTAATATTCCAAATTGTTCATCATAAAACAATGTTGACATATTTTTCACCGCTTTAAAAAAGACTTATAAACTGGGAAAGTAGCATTGGAGTTTTTATTTTCTTAATTGATTGTGCACGATCAGAATAATTTAATATGAACAAGGGAGTTGATGGTAATAAGCCATAAGGCAGAAACAAAAACAACTAACATATTCAAAACAAACATTTAGAAAACAACACGTATAGAGCCTTATAAAAGGGAAACTGAAAGGCATGGGCTTTTTAGTGAAATATGACCCTGGACTTCCCACGTAACCCACGAAACCCCAGAATATTGATATCCAACGAATAATATGGAATCCACTGAATTTCGTTTGTAACGATGACACACTGACTTAAGGCTTCAGTATAAATACTCCATACTTATAGGTCCCTGATTATTCCCTGTCTTGAGGTAGAGGTGTACATCATGATTATCCAACAATCAAAAACTGCTGCTTGCAATTGATTGACTGGAACTGGATATTAATATGGCACTAAATTTCAGGGCAAGGTCGATATACTTGATGACTGACGTAGAGGTGACAAGAGACAAAGAAGATTGTAGACTAGGGACTGAAATCCTTATCCAAGACCAGTTTCAGCCCCCCTGACTGAATTGTGTGCATAAAATTCAGCTTCATTTGAAAGAATAGTGTTAAAAATGTTTCAAGAAATGCTACATGTCGAGGAATATGTAGTAGATAATTGATAAGAAATAGTGGATTCGTAAACGATAATCAACGAGCGACTTTGGTCGCGAGTTGATTATCGTTTTCGAATCCACTACTTCTTATCAATTCTCTAGCTTATCCCATTTCTAGTAAAGTGACTATCTGTTTCATGATCTGACAATGAATCAACGGAATTTTATGAAAATAATTTCGTACTTTGTCTTTTTTTTCTGTAATAACTGGAAATGACTAGATCCACACGGTTCACATGTATATTTAATTTAATAAAAGTTTAATTTAACTTTAATGTGTTGTTATCTCCCCTTTTTATTACCAGATTTTATATTTTTAAATAATTGTTTCATACCATGTTTAATCAATACAGATAATTTATATTGATTAGATTTTAGTATTTATAATTCATTCAAAAAGACATATAATTAATATATGGAATTTTTTAATCCTTTGATGGAATATTAAAAAAAAAATTACCAACATTTAGAAACTTACAATATATACATATATAGTGTTTAGCAACATTATATGAAAATGACCGTCCGTGCAAGGGCTGTATAGCCCATCAAGATCTTTACAAACTTCCATTTGTATGTGCAATATATGTTGTATTTACAACTCACATACAAAAAGACTAAAAACATATTAAAATATAAATGAAGTGTAAATTTCACAATAACACCACTTCACTAGACACCAGTTGATGATAAAATAGATACAATGGTTGGTCTTAATTGAGAAATTATATAAAAATTTTGTGAAAACTGGTTCCCTTTCATTATGTTTTGACTATTTTAACGTTATTACATTTGGCATCCATCGTCAATCAGTCAATGAACTAGTATTATTTGTGGTACGCATTCTAAAACCCAAGCAAAATTGCTTTTTCTACAAATGTACAATATATAATTATGTCAATTTTGCAGTTTATCATGTAAGCTGTTCATAGCCGTGACGGCTAGTCGTAGGTACTGGAAGAATAATCTGATATTAACAGTGACAAGTTCAAGCCTTGTACCCGGATTTAAAAAAAAAAATTTTGGTAATGTTTTTCTCTACCAAAATATTGTTTTTGATCTTAGAGGTATCGATATTTCATTTTTTACTAAAAAATTGACGAATTTGTTTCCGGTTTTACCATCAAAGAAGTAGTTTTGTAGTCGTAGCTTATCACACTTTATTCACATAAGAGTCAGTCAAATGTTATTGTATATTTGGACCATTTATAATCAAATAAAAAAAAAACTAAGTGATCATAGTATAATATCATTATGATCCTTAAACCAAAAGTACGCATTTACTATGATGAAAAGGAAAAGGCCGTGTACGTTTAAAGTGTAATGTGTACCTGGATGTTTATTTGATCAAGTCATTGTACTTACTTACAATTCCTGGATTTTATAGTGTTTATATATTTTATTAGATACCAAAAAGACAAAAATACAGTTTATTGACATGCATTAGCAGATATACGCTATAAGAATGATTTTTAAATAATAATTTATATCACCACTAGTGGTCTAGTGGTATCATGCATATACTTCAGACTTTACTGTCGAAAATACGCGCGAGTTCGAAACTTTCATGAGTCACTCGTTTTTGAGAGGATAAGATATCGTAAGTTAAAAGGTTAAAGTTATGAAATAAGTTATCTTAAGTTAACATGGTGGTCAGTGGATTCTTGAAAAATAATCCACTATTAGAACAATAGACTGACGTCAGAGAAATTGGTTAAGAATAGCACCACATAGTACAGACAGACAGATAAATATTTATTTAACAAACACGAAAAAAAATTTGCGATTATCTGCCATAGAGAAATGATTAATAACAAGTAAATTATAGAAATGTGACAGTTCGTACTATTCTGCTTATGACCTTTCTTATTCGTACTAACCCTTACTTATACTACAGAAAACTACGGCTTGTCTTATCCATGAATAGATTACCTTAGCCGTATTTGGCATAACGTTTTTGAATTTTGGGTCCTCAATGCTCTTCAACTTTGTACTAGCTAGGCTTTAAAACTATTTTGATCTGAGCGTCACTGATGAGTCTTACAATGTATGTAGACGTAACGCACGTCTTGCATATTTTAAACATTAGAAACCTCGTAACTTTGATAACTAATCATACCGTAGCCAACCGTTATTTGTCTGCTGTACATACGTCACGACACGTTTTGTTGCTTATTAAAACGTGTCTTAACGTTAGAACCCGTATCACTCATGTCGCCAAAATGAACTCCATCCTTCATTATCCGTAGTAGTAATTTTAAAACCCGTAGTCATACCGTTGTGCATCCGTATCCGATTCGGTTTATCCTTGAGATAAATTCCGAAGTGGATCCGGCGAGTTGTTCCGTGAATGTGTGACCTAGGTATAAGAAATCTCCAATCAAACATTTTAATTCTGATCTGAGGGATTACCTATTCCAATTACGTTTGTTGATGTTTCTGGACTTTGTCGTAATGATCTGCTGATGGTGATCTCTGACAAGGTAAAATCTGAAAAAAAGACAAATGAATAGAAAAAAATATTTTTCATGTAAAAGAAAATGTAGTATGATTACCAATGAGACAACTCTCCATAAAAGACCAAGGGGACACAGAAATATACTGCATAGTCAGCTATAAAAGGCCTCGAAATGACAATGAAAAATAATTCAAACGAGAAAACTAAGGGCCTAATTTAAGTACAAAATATTAACTAAAAACAAATATGTAACACATGAACAAATACAAACTTTGTCGCGAGATTCTACCAATGTATCTGAATAACCGGATTATCAAGATCAAGGTTATGTGAATAAATTACAACGTGCTGAAAAAGGAGCTCTGCAGTGTGTTTTGGTGGGAGACATAGCCATCCTTTCAGGAAACAATAGATGCTACTAACCCAGAGGCAGGTAATTTAATTACAATTGATAGTATGACAGCAAGACAACTGTGTATTTAGTTAAGCTTTATTTTTATTTACATTTCAATGCCAAACATATTACCTTGTTTGCCATGCATCCATTCCTCGGTTTCACGATCAATAAATGACAAACCATTATACAATTCAATGCCATCAGTCGATATTCGGTTTTTAGTCGGAACTTGTCCAGTAAGATATTTAGCAATTGTCGTTTTACCAGTTTCTTGTTCTCCTGCAAGCATGACACGAGCTTCAAAATGACGATATCCTTCTTCTCCTAAAAGACTAGTAAATATTCGGGCTGATTTATTGTCAAGGTCTCTAACTTCTACTGGTAAACCTGTTAATTAGTGCTTGACTTACTACGTATGCTATATTTATGATTTCGTTTTATTAAAACGAATAACAGTGATATATTTGTAACACATAAATATTAATAAAACAAATGTTAGGCGGGCCTTTGGTGGTAAAGTGGTTTAAGTGGTCAAACTAGAGCTCTGGGCTAAAATATCGCATATGACAGGTGTGATTGGCTCAAATTCCCATTGGCTATCATTATCACCTTACCTAAACGGTCGGTCGTTGTCTCTGGGTGTTCCTTTTGACTTCAGCACTAAAAGATAACCGTCATAAAATACGTTTAACACATCGTTCAATTAAATGTTGGGCAGAATGTGTGATTATTAGTACCAGATGATGTGATGGAGTTGACGAATTCGTTTTGGACATTAGTAGCTTGCAACAGTTTTTCACTTCTTTTCTTTAAGATCATTGAGGTGTAACCGAAAAGTATATATGCATACATAAGAAAAGAACACATCACTGTGCGCAAACTAAAAGAGATGAAAAACAATATTTTTTATTAACTATATCATTATCAATATAAAGACTGAACAAACAAGGGATGATATAACAGTGTCGCTGGTAGGCTTTACTGTTCTTGCTTTCAAGTTACGCACAATGCTACCCCTAATTATTGCATTATTGCAATTGTATTTGGTGATAACAGAACAGCCATAATTGAGTGTTGCATGTAGACTATTCAACTTGGAATCTTAATCAAATTTGGTATATGTAATTCATTCGAAACCTTATTGACCTTATTGACTTTCATCAAATGATGTCTTGATTCACTGTGATCTGAAAATATGGAGCGAATGCAATAACAAAATATATATTTAAATTTGATGAGTTACTCTCACTGACACAAAATATTATAACAAATGTTTCTTAGTATAACACTGCCTCTGTATTATGCAGGTATGGAAGCGCATATGGTACACCCCTTGTGAAGTTATTTTGTTGCTAGTAAGTGGGAATCATTAATTATGTTGTGTGTTATAAGCTGGAATCTTATCATCATGTGGAGTCAACTTGTCGGAATGATGAGGAAATAATTGCATTGCAATGACGACTTGTTAATATAAATGTAATGACATAGTAATAAGAAGTCGACATGATGAATTCAACTTGTTAACTGATCAAGTCGACAACTTGTTTACTTAAAGATGATGTAAACCACGTGACTACTTTGGAAAACATAGGTCTATTTTTAAACCGATTTCCATATTTCGTTTGTTTAATTTGCCTCGGTTGTGTGAGTTATTTTGTATGAAAAGGGAGAACAGCAGTCAAATATCAGAAAAATGTACTAAAAAAATAACAATATTTCGGACATAAGGAGGATATATACCCCCACCATTTAGTCAGTCTATTTTCCTTAGTTCTCAAATGGAATCAGTATAATGATATATTCGAGCAGGATTCAACGGAAGCTTATGTTGTATGAGATTGCTACTGTCAGTTAATTATTGTAATGTTCACTATAAAAAGTCAATTTTCTGGAACATACAAGATTTAGAAAATATTTTTTTTTCTGTTGATGCTTTATTTTGATCTATTAAATCAAATCATCTACAAAAAAAAAACCATTTTTAAAAATTTTGTATGATCTAAAATATTAACTCATATCATAATTCATGGAGATTTACAAAACAGTTTTACTTACTGCAAAAACAATTGTCCTGTTCCCTAGTATCTATGTAAAATCGCAATGAATTATATCGAAGGAAGCGCACGGGGAGGGATCCGCTAGCTAGATAAAAATAAGAAGATCAGCAAAACCTTTACCGCATGGTAGGGTATGACAGAATCCGAAATGACATGTAAAACTACATAGGCGGGAAATCTAACAATCCAAATGGCGAAAACGCCGACGCCATGACTCAATAAAGTTGTAAGATGTGGTGTAATTGCCAATGAGACAACTAGCTACCAGAGTTTAGATAAAGAGGATGTCAGCAATTATAGGCAGTCACACAGCCTATAACAAATCGTATAGTCGGCTATAACAGACCACCATGTGGAAATGTGAAACAATTCAATCAAAAAATATATCGGCCTTACTTATAAAACAATTTACAAAAACAAAAAATGAAACACATGAGCCAACGGAAACCATTGAACTACAGGCTCTTGACTTGTGACAGACATTTGAAGAATGTGGCGGAGTTAAACAAGTCACTCTGTGAGCGCTCAACCCTAACTCAAACCTTGGACTGCCGTGTCACACCACAACACAAACCATAAAAATTCGATTATAGATGGATGACTCAATAGATCGGTGTTAATGGCCGATAGAATTTCATCAAAATCCGGCGAAGATCTCCTGATCAACGTGAATCACCTGCCGTTATATTCATGGGATTACAAAACCAGTGATTTGGTCGATTGCGGTAGGTAATCGTCGAGGAAAAGCTGTAGGAATTATGGTTATGACAATTGGAACATATATTATCCGTTGTTTCCCTGTAATTGAGTGTGAGATGATTAAAAGTGTTCCATTTGTTGACAATCAATTACTAGTCATTTGATTTGTGTCGAGCCTGCGACATTAATGTCGCGGAAGTGAGACAAAACAAATCTTTATTCAGTCGTCGATAATAATGGCGTCGGCGTCTTCGTCGTTTAGTTTGTTATGTTTCTCTTTTTTTTCTTCACATTTATCATTTCGGGGTCTTTCATAGCTTACTATGCGGTAGTTTTTTTTTCTCATTGTTAAACACCATATAGTGACATATAGCTGTTTACCTCTCAGTGATTTGGTATGTTTTGGAGAGATGCCTTAATGGTTATCATACCACATCTTCTTACTTTCATATAAGTATAAAAAAAAGAAGTGGTATAATTGCCAATGAGACAACTCTCCATAAGAGACTTAATGACACAAAAATTTACAATTATAGGTTACCGTGCGACCTTCAACAATGAGCAAAGCCCATACTGGATAGTCCACTATAAAAGACCCCGAAATGATAAATGTAAAACAATTCAAACTAGTAAACTAACGAACTTATTAATGATCATTAAGATAACTAAAAACAAATATGTAACACATCAATAAACGACAATCACTGAATAACAGGCTCCTGTCAGTGGGCAGGTATATACATATAGAATGTGGCGGGGTTAAACAGGTTAGCGGGATCATAACCCCTAACCTGCGATAGTGGTGTAACATAACAACAGATGAATGAACTATTAAAATCAATTGATAAAGACTTATCTCATCAGATGGATACAAATAGAAGTAATACACAGAGGGCATGGCATTGTATATCTTAACAACAAAAAGACACGAAGTACAATTCTGAGAGTTTTGTTTTGCAGTAACTAAAACTTTTTTTGTCCTGATAAATTTGTAAATCTCCATTTATGTCATAAAGCGTGTATCGTTGTATAGGAGTTTATCTTTTAGATCAAGATAAAGCATCTACAGAAAAAATATTTTTAAAATCTTGTATGTTTCAGAACAAAAATGAACTTTTGAGAGTTAACAGCAATCTCAGGCGAGGCAGAGGGTTCCGTGGAATCCTTCATGAATTCAGTATAGTACTGATTTCATTTGAGAAGTAAGGGAAAAAAAACGGCCTGACTAAATAGTGGGTGTATATCCCCCTTATGTCCGAAATATTGTTATTTTTGTAGTACATTTTTCTGATATTTGACTGCCGTTCTCCCTTTTCATACAAAATAACTCACACAACCGAGGCACATTAAACAAACGAAGTATGGAAATCAGTTCAAAAATAGACCTATGTTTTCCAAAGTAGTCACGTGGTTTTACCGCATCTTTAAATGAACAAGTTGTCGACTTAATCAATTAACAAGTTGAATTCATCATGTCGACTTCTTATTACTCAATCATTATATCTATATTAACTAGTCGACATTGTAATGAAATTATTTCCTCATAATTCCGACAAGTTGACGCCACATGATGATTAGATTCCAACTTATAACACACAACATAACTATTGATTCCGACTTATTAGCAACAAAATAACTTAACAAGGGCTGTACCATATGCGCTTCCATATGCAGGTTTTAAACTGTTAACTATCTTTATTGCATTGTTTTGGACAAACCACTTCCAATGCTATTTGTAAATCGTATTACATGAAAAGCCTAAAGTGCAAATCAAAACGCATGTGCTAGTTATTTAGTAAAGCAAAAAAGTAATATTAAAAAAACTGACTATAAGTTTTAATTATGTATTTTAAAAATGTATAGTCTTACTCGTTTGGTCGTTAAACAAATGCTAAAATGAAAAGTTTGAATACTAAAAATGTGCTTTGTTTTAAGTATGATACTTTGTCATAATGAATAAATATAGAAGGGCATATAGTACACCACTTGTAAAGTTATTTTGTTGCAAATAAGTCGGAATTATTATTTAAGGTGTGTGTTATAAGCTAGAAACATATCATCATGTTATGAAAGCGCATATGGTAACCCCTTGGAAAGTAATTTTGTTACAAGTAAGTCGGAATTATTAGTTAAGTTGTGTGTTATAAGCAGGAATTAAATCACCATGATGAGTCAAATTGTCGGAATGATGAAGAAAAAGTTGCATTGCAACGTTGACTTTCTAATATAAATGTATTGGCATAGTAATAAGAAGTCGAAATGTTGAATTCAACTTGTTAATTGACCAAGTCGACAACTTATTTGACGATGAGACAAAACCAAGGGAACATTTTGGAAAAACATAGATCTATTTTTAAATCGATTTCCATATGACGTTTGTGTTATGTGTTTCGGATAAGTTTCGCTATTCATTGAGTTCAAGTTCAAACAAGTATTAGCCTTTCAAAAAGGGCTAGCCGTCTCTTAGCTGATGAAAATGGAAAGTGTTCTCGTTTTGTAGATTAATTCATTTAGAATACAAATTTTACCACACACGTGAGGTCACACGCAATGAAGTAGTATATATCGTATAACGTTGTTGTTTCAGAACTTAAGAAGATTCGGCTATTTATAGATAGAAGTTAACTGTATACCAATATCGTAAAAATGCATGATTAATGACCAGGCAAAATCAAATTGCTAAGATAGAGAAGACAAATTCGATTCTCTACGGGATTGAAGGACATTTACTAGGTTTGGATTGTCCTAACCAATCAATAAACTTTGATAATTCACGTCTCGTAATATCTTCCAATCAGGTAGTAAGAAGCATTCACACACTGACTGTCCATCGTTTAATTCTTAATATCGTCTCCGAAAAAAAGAGAAACAAGTATAAATTACATAAACAAACGACAACTACTGTACATCAGATTCCTAACTTAGGACAGGTGCAAACATTTGCAGCGGGATTAAACGTTGAAATCGATCCAAACCTTCTCCCTTTTTCTGAAACAATAGCATAACATCACAACATAGAAAAACACACGATAAACTATCAATTGGCATGCCTAACTCAATCAAAAAATGTCTATATGAGTCGTTTTTTTAATGTGTTTCGGATGTTATAAGCTATCCACTGAGTTTAAGTTCAAAATAATGTTCGAGTTTATGTTCAGAGCTATTTGTTATAAAAAAAGGGGAACGACAGTCAAATATCAGAAAATAAGTATTAGAAAAATAACAATTTTTCGGACATAAGGGGAAATATACCCACATAACTTAGTCCGGTTGTTTATCTTCATAAGTTCTCAAATGGAAGCAGTATCATAATAAATTCGTTAAGGATTCCATGGAACCCTCTGTCTAGCCTGATAATGCTGCTGTCAGTGTAAAATTGTAATGTTGACTGTAAAAAGTTCATATCTCTGTAACACAAAATTAGAAAAGTAGATTTTCCTGTAAATTCTGTATCTTGGTCTTAAAGATTAACTCCTATACAAGTTTTATAACAATTCATGAGGAATTACACATTTATCAGGACAAAAAAAGTTTTATTAGCTGCAAAAAAAACCCAACCCGAACTTAGATAAGAGATGTGGTATATAGCAAACACGACATCTCTCCACCACATTCCAAATCACAGAGAAGTTAACAATTATATGTCACTGTATGGTCGTCCACAATGAGCAAAATCCTAACCGCATGATAAGCTATGAAAGATCCAGAAAAGACAAATGTAAAAAAGGAAAATGTTACGGTCTAAATGACAAAAACGCCGACGTCATTACCGACGCAAAATAAAGGTTTGTGGTGTCTCACTTCCGCGACATTAATCTAATGACTGGAACTTCTTTTCAACAGATGAAACACTTTTAATCAACTCACACTCAAGTTACAGGGAAACGACGGATAATATATGTTCCAATTTTCGCAACCAAAATTCCGTCCTCTTTTTCTTCGAGGATGACCTACTACATTAGACCAAATCAGTGAGTTTGTAATTCCAGGAATGACACGGTAGGTAAATGCGTTGAGCAGGA
The DNA here is from genome assembly GCA_019925275.1 of Mytilus edulis. Classification (NCBI taxonomy): domain Eukaryota; kingdom Metazoa; phylum Mollusca; class Bivalvia; order Mytilida; family Mytilidae; genus Mytilus; species Mytilus edulis. The sequence goes on along the minus strand of CM034358.1, from coordinate 37,720,365 downwards.
TCAGCTAACTCTACCGGAGCATCGAGATCTACGCCGGATTTTGATGAATTAATATTGACCAGTAATAGCGATTTATTGAGTTAGCCAGCTGCAACTGATTGTTAAACTTGTGTTTTATCCTTTTGTCAATGTTTTGGACGATACAATATGTTTAAACTAACTGATCATATAGTTTTTTTTTTGTGCTGTTATACTGTGGTCCCATGTTAGGGTTAGGATTGAGCGCTCACAGACAGACGTGTTCAACTCAGCCACATTCTTAATATGCAGGTCCCTAGTAAAGAGCCTGAAAATAAATGGTTGTCGCTGGTTTAGGTGTTTCATATTTATTTTGTCATAAATGAGGCCTTATGCTGCGGTCACACCTTAACGGATAATTCAAACGGACGCCGAACGGGTGAAAAAAAATTCCGTTGACAAAATTTGTATCCGTTGAAAGTCCGTTGGTGTACTGACCATATAAAACGGACTCGTAACGAATGGCTAACGGAACACACCAGTATTATGTAACGTAAGAGAAACGTTCCGGACAGAACGAGTGATGAACGTACATCCAACGGACGAGTACCGCATAAAACGGATGAACCAAATAAGCGGAAAATTAAAGGCGGCATTGTTTAATGACTTTCTGGTATTTTTCGTCCCTCTTTTTTAATACATTTAAATTACTTCAACGTGATCTTAAAATAATTAAAAAGTTTCCGTGTAACTGTTTTTAGTTTATACATGTTATAGTCTAGAAGGTATATATTTGCAACATTAAAGTTCAGTCTGGCCTAAATAAGAGCTGATTGAAAGTGAAGACGTGCTCTTACTCCAGAATCCATCATGAGTAAAAAGCATTCATAACATTCATGAAATCTGACAAACAAATACTTGGCATTTCAAACGCGAAATTTTTAATTGGCATTTATTCGTTTAAATTCGGTACGTATCCATTATCCTGCCGTTCATGTCCGTTTCACATTCGTTGATCGTTCGTTTTATCTGTTATACGTCCTTTATACGTCAGGTAGATGTCCATTGGTGTACCGGACCTCTAACGGATGTATAACGGACAAGTAACGGATAAAAAAATTGTACTAGCTAGGAACAGGACAGGTTTTGTTTTGCAGTAAGTAAAACTGTTTTATCCTGACAAGTTAATAAAGCTCCATGAATTGTTATGAAACGTGTATAGGAGTTAATCTCCTAGATCAAGATAAAGCAGCTAGAGAAAAAATAATTTGAATTTTTTATGTTAAAGAAAAATTAAATTTTTAAACTGACAGCAGCAAACTTATGCGAGACAGAGGATTCCGTGGGATACACGAATTTATTATGATACTGCTTCCGTTTGAAAACTAATGAAAATAAACTGCCGGATTGAGTGGTGTGGATATATTCCCCTTATGCCCAAAACATTGTTAATTTCTTAGACCTTTTTTTGTTTCAATATATTTTCCAATTTTCGTAACCACAATTCTTCCTCTTTTTCCTCGAGGATGACCTACTACATTAGACCCCCTTTTCATACCAAATAGCTTTGAACATCAACTTGAACTTTAATCTGAACTTGAACTCAAGGGATAGCTTCAAACATCCAAAACACATTGAAAAACCGACTGATATGGACATCGGTTTAAAATAGACCTATGTTTTTTTTCCAAAATGGTCACGTGGTTTTACCTTATCATCAAATAAGCAGGTTGTCGACTTCCTCATTTAGCAAGTTGAATTCAACTTATCGACTTCTTATTACTTTGTCATTACATTATCATGATTATTCTAGCAAGTCGACATTGTAATGCATTTTTTTCTTCATCATTCCGACAAGCTGACTCTACATGATGATTTGATTCCAGCGTATAACACACAACCTAAATAATAATTCCGACTTATTTGCAACAAAATAATTTTACAAAGAATTTGCCATATGCGCTTCCATAGATACAAGAGGAATATGTTTTTTCTTTTCAAATTGATAAAGTGCACAGTTGATATAAATAAGTCATTTTTTTCATAATAAGAAACAAATAATTTCCAACGACAACCGAACATTTCTTTCAATAAAGATAGCATTCTTTAATTCAAAAGAGTACTTACCTAACTGCCAGTATTCTTCATATTTCTTGAACGATAAAAGACAATTGAAAATAAATACTAAAAGAAAACCAAACAAAAAACTGGTCATTTTATTGAAGGAAAGTTATCTAGACCAATAAAAAGAGCGTATTCATGAGAGCGTTTATCGTTTATACCAATATCGTGAAAGTGAATTGTTTGCTTGAAAACAATCAATTTGTGTTTAAAGACTAACGAGTACAAATAAACATTGTTCACCTTTTTTAGATTGCAAGAAAGAAAGGAAACGTAAGCGTTTCCTTTCTTTCTTGCAATCGAAAAAAGGTGAACAATGTTTATTATGTGTGATCAAGATATAAATATTGATACTAAGAAATGATATTCATATTATTAATTTTAAACGAATAGAAAGTAAATATGGAAAAATCTCTCAATGTCAGTTGATGGGGCGTAGAGCGTAAGGAAAAACCAATACTGATGCGCTACACAAAATGTCAATGTTAAAATGACAATACATTGACAAAAGAAACAATTATACATATCCTCATTGTTTATAATCAAACACAGAAAATTAATGATTATTATAAGTTGTTAAATTAAAACTTCAAAAGAAATATTGACCTTATCATTCCTTTTTCATTTTCGTACTGTTTATTTTAAATTAGTGATTTAGATGAAAGTGACAGTCGGGAAAACAAAAGGTGTGGGTTAGATTTAATGTTTATCATGTGGTTTGCCCGTTACTCAGAAGTCAGATAGAAAAATGTGATCCACTCATTTTTTTTAAATTATGGTTCATGTATCTGAGAAATATGTAAATGTTTCGAAAATAAGGTTACATTAAATAAAAGTTTCCACATCTAAATCGACATCGACATAAAGATAATTGTTGTGGACCAAATATCCCTGTTTCTATAATAAATCTTTGTACATCTTTAAAATTATTTACGTTTTCCTCATCACTGATGAGTTCACTACCTGATAATAATGTATGTACATTATATATTGGTAGTGAAGAAATGGGTTTTGTATGGAAGCGCATATGGTACACCCCTAGTAAAGTTATTTTGTTGTTAATAAGTCGGAATTATTAGTTTTGTTGTGTGTTATAAGCTGGAATCTACGCATCATGTTGAGTCAACTTGTCGCAATGATGAAGAAATAATTGCATTACAATGTCGACTTGCTAATATAAATGTAATGACATAGTAATAAGAAGTCGACATGATGAATTCAACTTGTTAATTGATTAAGTCGACAACTTGTTTATTTGAAGATGAGGTAAAACCACGTGACTACTTTGGAAAAACATAGGTCTATTTTTAAATCGATTTCCATATTTCTTTTGTTTAATGTGCTTCGGTTGTGTGAGTTATTTTTAATGGAAAGGGGGAACGGCAGTCAAATATCAGAAAAAAGTACTAAAAAAATTCAATATGTTGGACAAAAGGGGGATATACCCCCACCATTTAGTCAGGCCATTTATTTTCCTTAGTTCTCAAATGGAATCAGTATAATGATATATTCGTGAAGGATTCAACGGAACCTTCTTTTGAATGAGATTGCTGCTGTCAGTGTAAAATTGTAATGTTGACTATAAAAAGTCAATTTTTCTGTAACATACAACATTTAAAAAATAGTGTTTTTTTTCTGTAGATGCTTCATTTTGTTTTATTAAATCAAAGCATCAACAAAAAAAACAACATTTTTTTAAATCTTGTATGATCTAAAATATTAACTCCTGTAACACTTCATGGAGATTTACAAAACAGTTTTACTTACTGCAAAAAAATGTCCTGTTCCCTAGTATCTATGTAGAATCGCAGTGAATTATATCGAAGGAAGAGCACGGGGAGGGATCCGCTAGCTAAATAAAATAAGGAGATCAGCAAAACCTTTACCGCATAGTAAGCTATGAAAGAATCCGAATTGACATGTAAAACTACATCGGGGGAAACCTAACAATCTAAATGACGAAGACGCCGACGCCACTACCCAATAAAGTTGGGAGATCTGGTGTGATTGCCAATGAGACAACTAGCTACCATAGTTTCATTGAAGAGGATGTCAGCAATCATAGGCAGTCATACGGCCTTTAACAAATCGTAAAGTTGGCTATAAGAGACCACCACGTGGAAATGTGAAACAATTCAAATGAAAAATGTATCGGCCTTATTTATAACAAAACAATTTACAAAAATCAAATATGAAACACATGCACCAACGGCAACCAATGAACTACATGCTCTTGACTTGTAACAGGCATATGAAGAATGTGGCGGAGTTAAACATGTCTGTGAGCGCTCAACCCTAACCCAACCTGGGACCGCCGTGTCACGGCACAACAAAAACCATAAAAAATCAGCTGTAGCTGGATACCTCAATAGATCGGTATTACTGGCCAATATATATTCATCAAAATCTGGGGAAGATCCCGAAGAGTGAGCTGATCCTGCTCAACGTGAGTCACCTGTCGTGTTATTCGTGAAATTACAAACTCAGTGATTTGGTCGAATGCGGTAGGTCATCCCTGAGGAAAAGTGGAAGGAATTATGGTTACGAAAATTGGAACATATATTATTCGTTGTTTCCCTGTTATTGAGTGTGAGATGATTAAAAGAGTTCCATTTGTTGACAATAAAGTACTAGTTGTTTGATTTGTGTCGAGCCTGCGACATTAATGTTGCGGAAGTGAGACAAAGCAATATAGTCGTCGGTATTAATGGCGTCGGCGTCCTCGTCTTATAGATTGTTATGTTTCTCATTTTTTTTGGTTCAAATTTATCATTTCGGGATCTATCATAGCTTACTATGCGGTAGGGGTTTTGCTCATTGCTAAAGACCATATAGTGACATATAGCTGTATACTTCTCAGTGATTTAGTATGTTTTGGAGATATGTCATATTTGCTATCATACCACATCTTCTTATTTTTATTTAAGTATAAAGAAAGAAGACGTGGTATAATTGCCAATGAGACAACTTTCCATAAGAGACCAAATGACACAGAATTTTACAATTATAGGTTACTGTACGGCCTTCAACAATGAGCAAATCCTATACTGGCTAGTCCAATGTAAAAGACCCCGAAATGATAAATGTAAAACAATTCAAACGAGAAAACTAACGAACTTATTAATGAACAAGTGAACGAAAAACAAATATGTAACACATCAACAAACGACAACCACTGAATAACAGGCTCCTGACAGTGGGCAGCCACATACATATAGAATTTGGCGGGGTTATAAATGTTAGCGGGATCCTAACCCTCTTTTAACTTTGGACAGTGCTGTAACATTACAACATAAGAATGAACTATAAAAATCAATAGAAAAAGGCTTAACTCATCAAATGGAAATACACAGAGTGGACATGGCCGGGAACTTGTATATCCCAACAACAAAATGACATGAAGTACAATTCTGAGAGTTTTGTTTTGCAGTTAATAAAACTTTTTTGTCCTGATAAATTTGTAAATCTCCATTTATTTCATTAAACCGTGCATCGTTATATAGGAGTTATCTTTTAGATCAAGATAAAGCATCTACAGAAAAAAGGTATTTTTTAAATCTTGTATGTTACAGAAAAAATGAACTTTTTAGAGTCAACAGCAATCTCAGGCAAAGAGAGAGGGTTCCGTGGAATCTTTCAAGAATTTAGTATAGTACTGATTCCATTTGAGAACTAAGAAAAATAAACGGCCTGACTAAATGGTGGGAGTATATCCCCATTATGTCCGAAATATTGTTATATTTTCTTAATTACATTTTTCTGATATTTGACTGCCGTTCCCCCTTTTCATACAAAATAACGCACACAACCGAAGCACATTAAACAAACGAAATATAGAAATGAATTTCAAAAAAGACCTATGTTTTTCCAAAATAGTCACGTGGTTTTACATCATCTTCGAATTAACAAGTTGTCGACTTAATCAATTAACAAGTTGAAGTCATCATGTCGACTTCTTATTACTATGTCATTACATTTAAATTAGCAAGTCGACATTGTAATGCAATTATTTCTTCATCATTCCGACACGTTGACTCCACATGATGATTAGATTCCAGCTTATAACAAACAACATAACTAAAAGTTCCAACTTATTAGCAACAAAATAACTTTACAAGGGGTGTACCATATGCGCTTCCATAGTTTTGTCCTCATGGGTCTATCATTATGACATTCTAGCAGATAGTATTTGCTGCTCTCGACTTGCCCACATTGACAGAGGCTGGAAAGAACAATATTTTTTTTCTGGAAAAGGTGTTCATTTAAGCCACTGCAGTTCAACTGGAGTCTACCGTGAAGTATTTGGCCTTTTCTACAACCAGTATTATAATATGTAGCAACTTTCTTAGTATCTCGATTTTTTTTAATTCTTAAGTGCAAATTTTGATGGATTACATTTAACATCTTGTGGATGATCCATTCACGAATAACAGATGGTAGGAAAGAATTTTGATAAAAGGTAGTTATACAGTTCATATTTTGAACATTAACTGCCCTTCTTGTATAATAGAAATATACTTGATACTTGATACTGATTTGTCCAAGGGTTGTACATTTATGCTAAAATTGTCACCCACAGCGATAGCTTATACATCTTGGACTTATTATATTCGGCTTTTAGCTTTTACGATGACTTGGATTACTCCAAAAGAGCGCTTCATATGCTTAGATTTTTTAATCCGTTGTTTTTATTTTCTGCTGTGAACATTACATAGTCCAGATGATGTTGATTTCTACTTCTGAGTACACTGTTAAACAAATAGTTTAATATCCTTTTAAAACTACTTTGTTTCTAAAAACAAGAATGATGCTACCTTTTTTCTATAAACCTTATGTGATAACATGAGTTTAAGAGATTTGTTTACCTGTAGAATCTGATCAATTTGTGAAAAAGTTGCGACGTTTCTTGGAGTCTGTTGCTGTAAATAAAATGCAGTGGTCTTAAATACAGAAAACTTCAAGAAATTATCAAGACGCTTTTATCTTTAAAGCATATGTTATTTAAAACACATTTTTATATGCCAGAACAACGTACTATCGTTTGTTTGAAGTCTTATTTTCTTTGTAAAATCTAAGGGCGATCTTTCGTATATCTTTGAAGAAATAATGTATTTGCCTGGTTCAATTGAAATGTTAAACATTAATTGTAGGTAGAAGTAGCCGTTGTCTTTATTAGATTTAATCATCAACATTATTTATTTCTAGTGATCGTAAATTTATTTGCAAATATTTGTAAAAGTAAGGTTGTAATGAAAAATACATTGTAAAGCATCAGATGCTATTCCGTAAAAAAATTGTCTCTCCAGTAATGTTAGAACCAAATATGTTTGAACAACCAACATGCATTATTGACGTTGAAGTGTTCTTTAAACCAGAATGAACAAAAAGTATAACAAAACCCTGACGAGGATTCAAAGCTTTGCATTATAAAGATACAATCATTGATTTCAAATGATTTCAAAATTACATGACAGCAAATTGGAATCTTCATTGAGGTGTATTCTGGAATAGAGATACTCCAACATAGTTGTATCGTTAACAAGCATAATATACCTTTTTTTATAATGACATCTATTTCTGAGTATATATTCACCAGATAATTTTGAAAAAATAAGGTTTTGAAACAAGGAAAAGCGAGTATACCGGTAAAATCGTTTTAATCTGAGATTACATTTTCTAATCCTTCGATGTTTACATATCATATTTTTTTTCCAAAAACATCAAACCAGAATAGAAGGTATAAATGTGTTATGTAATATAGATTTTAGAAGTTACGCTGTTCCGCATTCTTAAAGCAGGAGAACAACGAAAGGGTTATATTAAAAAAAATCCATTTTTACTATTAAATAAATAGTGTTCGACGCTTTCTCGTAATGCTATTTTTAACAACTTCCTTGGTGTTATGGCTGATAATATCTTCAAGTGTATTCATTTTATATGTTGTTATGTTAACCACTACAAAGTATGCCAATACGAATCATCATTAATAATTGTAATAGACAATATTGATGTGCCTTTACCTGGTGATTAAACATGAACGGATTACAGCCCCTACTAATTAAAAGTTTAATATTCTCTGTGTTTCCTTTTAAGGAAGCAATGTGTAATGCTGTATTCCCCTGAAAAAAAGGAGACATAAGTTTTGATTTCCATATATCGGATTTAAACAGTTAAAATCAAACGTTAGACAATATTAGATAAAGGCAACAGTAGTATACCGCTGTTCAAAAGAAATAAGTCGATTAAGAATACGAACAAATCCTGGTAAATCTCTCACTTGTATGACAGTTGTTTCTTTATCCATTATATTGGCAAAACTAGTTGAGCAACCCAGAACGACCTAATTGGAAATTGTAATAATACTGTGAATAAGTATCCAGAACTATTGCTCACATGCATCGCGGACAAACGGCACAACTAACTTACAAATAAATTATACAAATATATCTGACGAAGACGCCATTAAAATAAAGTATTGTAGTGTTAGTACATACGGTATAACACATAGAAATTTTTTTTTTGGTAGATACTGGTTTAATTAGTAAGTTAACACATCAAATCATAAAGTACAAAATGTTTATGCTTTTTTATATTCATAAAAGCGTATGTCCAGTAATCTTTGGCGTACAAGGACCATGTTCTGAGTACCTTTTTTCTTTGACTTTTATTATGAATTTTAGCAACTTTAAAAAGGGTGCTCTTATCTAATGTAAACACAGACAATAAGAAGAATACACAGTTCCAATATACATGGCTAAGAAAAACTAAAGTAAAATATAAATACAAAGTGAAAACAACACTATTAAAACCCCATGCGTCTGAATCGAATCTAGGAACCCACCACCATTATGTATGAACGTCCATAAAAAAATCACAATTAATGGATTATTGAGTACCAACCCACGTCACGATTCATACAACCAAAAGGAACAATAAAGTACATAGGCCTACTATCAATAGTTAAAACAAGACGAAATCAAAGTTGTATAAAATGATAAAAAAAACTAGATTTATTCTCTTCTTATATAATAATTAAATCACGCTTACAATTCTTTGCCCTATACAGATGTACGTTTGCTCTTCAAAAGAGGCATCATTGACTTATAGCAGTTATACCGTATAGGTATATATTTCAAATATAAACGTCCCTTTTTTTTATCAGAAAATGCATATGCATGTTGGTAGTCTTCCTTTAATAGAAACAATCAATTTCTTTAAACCGCTGATAAATATAACCTGCCTTTCGCATGTTAAATATGTAGATAGATTCAGTCATTATTGCTTTGTTGGTTTACTTTTAAGCTATGGCCATTGTCCATGTATTGACAAGGCAAACAGTGCAGAACCGAAATTATTTTTTACTTTCTTCTGTAGCAAAATTCGACATGAAACGGTTATTTCGGTCTAAAATATTTGATAAAAACCAAGAAAAGATTTGTTCAGATCATCCAAAGATATCGTTATGAAACGTTAGTAAAATCTGAATAAATCTAAAGCAACAAAACCATTTTTCATAACAGCAAAAATAATACATTTATACCCTGTCAGTATCTCAACTTTGCAGCAAAGTGATTTTAAAATCTTTCATTGCAAATGTATCAACCATGAAATGTCAACATAAAATTCAGTTGATAATATACCATTTGTCATGTATATAAATCAATTGTTCTAACCATTCCTGATTTGCAATCTTTTATATCTCAAAAACAAAAAAGTATGAAAAAAATATTTTGAATTGAAAGGAAAGTTCAAAAGTCCCTTATCAAATGACACAATTGAAAGCTCAAACACATCACTTTTATAGATATATGTACTATTAAATCTTTGTGTGTTCAATATTAACAGCAACATATGTGTTGACGTGGATTCGGAAATTGGTCTATAGGCATGACAGGATGGTTTGCAAACAACGCAATACCGTCTAATCATATAAAATAGGCAAGGTAGGCAGGAAGACGCATAGACGGACAGAATAGGTTATCCAATTTGTGTAATAAAGTCCTAGATATATCAAACATAACGCAATATTCTTATAAAAGAACACTTCTTTTATCATGTTTATGGATTAATTTGGATTTCTGACATATTTTGCTTTTCCGAATGTTGAAACTTCTTATTTCAGTAAGTTTAGTATACGAAAACAAGGAGAAATATTGTTCAGAGGATACTCTACAAATTGTTTCATTTGAAATAGTAATGTTGGTGATGTTTTTGTTATGCACGATTAGATGTAGATGGAACATATTTATATACTAGGCAAAAAAAAGAAACGTTTTATTGAAAACAATATTGCATACTTTCGGACAATTTTAACAGGACGAGTACAGAATTCTGGTTAACATGTCAATACCTTGTATGACCACTTCTTGCATTTATGACCGCCTGACACCTCCGTAGCATGGAATCAATAAGACGTCGAATAAAATCTTGAGGGATGTTGTGCCATTCCATGAAAAGAGCTGTTCGGAGCTGGTATAGCGTTTCCGTTGGATTTTGGCTATTTATGATACGTCGTTCAAGTTCGTCCCAAAGATGTTAAATTGGTGATAAATCTGGAGACATTGCTAGCCAAGGATATGGTTATTCTCCAAAAAGGTCATCGAAATGTGTTCCACGTGACAACGGGCGTTGTCCTGCTAAAAATGACTTCGGAGAAACGGGAGAACAACTGGAACCAGAATTTCGTCCCTATACCTTGTTGCATTTATGTTACCAACGATGATTTTGAGCTCGGTGCGTTCCTGGTAGGTAATTCCGCCCAAAACCATGATTCCGCCAACACCAAAGAGATCTGTTTCCTGCACGCACGCATCAGAAAATCGTTCATTGCGTCTCCAGTAGACCCTGGCTCTGCCGTTGCTAAATTTCAAGTTGAACTAAGATTCATCGGTAAAAAGAACCTGTCTCCATGTTTGCCTATTCCATCGAATCCGTACCCGTGTCCATTGAAGTTGCGCCATTCTGTGACGCTGCGTAAGGATACGTCCCTTCAATGGACGACGAGCTCTTAGACCAACTTGACGCAATCGGTTACGAACTGTTTGAGCAGATATTCTGTTGTTATGTTTTCCGTGGGTTTGTCGTGCAGTTTGTGACGCGTTTACAAATCGATTCCGGAGATGAATGATGCAGATGTGTCTGTCTTGACGTAACGTCGTTTCACATGGACTACCACTACGGGGGCGATCATTTATTGTGCCAGTATCTCTAAGACGAGTCTTAAGCTTTGCAATAGTCATTCTAGAGACATTAAAATGATTTGCAACCTGCACTTGCGTAATTCCTGCTGCCAACATCCAAATAGCTCGTTCTCTCTCATTTTTGGGTAGCCGGGGCTTTGTTTTACGTGTAACTTTTTTCAATTTTTTAATGCGACCTTTTGTTAACAATCGTATTCGACACAATAAATGACAAAAAGAACAACTCGATTCCAACTCTATACAGGTAAATTTTTGAAAAAAATAGTTATTTGTTTGAAATCCGAAAATGACGTCACGTCATTTCCGATATTTTTATAAATGAGTAAATTTGATAGATAAATCATTCAGGTTACAAGTTTATATCATGAAAATATCTGAAATTAATATATGTGATTTTTTCAAATTAAAAACCAATGTAAAGTTTCTTTTTTTGCATAGTATATATATACAAAAAAGTGGCAATTTTCAATTACAAAGAAGATCGTTTAGCATGCATAAACACATGCCATTGGTAAAGCCAATTGTTTTTGTAACTATGTCTAGCTGTATAGTGAGTGTGATGGGACCATATATGGGTGACGGAAAAAAACAATGATGCAAACATTATAACTCATATTATTAAAGGAAATATACAGAAAATAACATATTGGCTTCAGGAAGATGACATTTTAATTGTAGACCGTGGTTTTCGAGACTCTCTTGATCTATTAAATGAGTTGGGTATTAAGTCTGAAATGGCATCTTTTCTTGGAAGGGCAGAAAAGCAACACTCTGTAGATGAAAGTAATACAACACGCCTCATAACCAGACTTCGTTGGATTGTGGAATCAATTAATGGGAGGATAATTGTTTTTTCGATATTTGGACAAAGTCTTACCTACGAATCAAATTCCACACATGCGTGACTATGTACACATTGCTTGTTCTTTAATTAATCGTTATTTTAAACCAATGAATATTGGTGATCCTGAAGCAGATGAGTTGTTTGGTGCGAAAATGCTTTTTTTTTGTCAAACAAATTAATGAGTTGAAAAATAAAGTTAAAAATGATGGTTTGGACAAACGAAGTTATAATTGGGTCAAGATAGATTCAACAGTTTTTGATATTAAATTTCCACGTCTGAACGAAGAAGAATTACGAAACCTCACTTTAGGAACATATCAACTGAAGATGGCAAAATCATACACAGAGGAACACTTCAACTCTGAAGGAAAATATGAGGTTTTGGTCTCTGCTGAAGACCAGTGTCTACTCTCTGCTAAAATTCAAAGCCGACATATAAGTGCAAAATGATACCAATTATGGATTATATTTAATGAGTGCGTTGTACTTGGTTGCTACTGTAAGTGTAAAATTGGTAGTCGTGTAGTTGGTATGTGTTCTCACATTTCTTCAATAATGTGGTGTTTGGGTTTCGGCAGGTATACTAACAAACAATTCCGAATTAACAACTGGGGTTAGTATTTATTAGATGCTAAGAATATTCCAGAACCAGAGGAAATTGATGCAAGTGATGATGAAGCTACAGTTACTGAAGAATGACTATAGATATTATCATTGATAACTGAACATGTACTATTACATAAATATGACTTTTGAATCATACAATCGTAAACAATGTATCATGGTTGTCAGCTTAAATTCACAGTTCAAACTAAGACACAATCTAATAACTTATCTGATTGGAGTAAACTTGAGTTAGAAATAACAAAATGTTTTTTTAAATAATTAATTTGAACAATAGTAGATTGACTCAACTGCATATATCTGCTATATACCTGTTATATATTTTTTTGTTAGTAAAGTCACAATAAGATTTGTTAATTCTATATATATATATATATTTCAACTTCCCCCACTTAAGGGACATTAACATGTCAACAGTATTTTTTTAACCGACTGTCGATATGATAGTTATCCACCAGAGTTAAACAAATGATAAAGACATTTTATGCAACTATAGGTCATCGTATTTTATTGCATTGTTTTAGTCATACCCTTGCATAACCCATTAAATATCTTCCATTTAGTCAAACATATATAACTTTGAAATGTGTCCACATCAATGAAGCCCTTGTGTTATCAAAACATCTCACCTAAATAATAGAACAAATGAGTGACTATATTGTATATGATGATATTTCTGATAACCAAATTATCTCTATTGTCTTCTTTAATTTGAATACATATTTTATGCATCAACATTAAATATTTATACAAAAATTGACATTCAGTCGAAATGGACGTATGGAGAAATTGCTATAATTGCAAAAAAATACATTTGCGATTACCATAGCAACCAAATCAAAATAAATAGTTTCATGTAAATAGATGGAATATTTTTTACAATAAAAGCACGGCATACATACCTACTTTACTGATTACATGCATGAATTATGATTTTGATGATTTCAAGGTATTTCAATGTTTTTTCAGACCTATCGTTAAAATCGTATCTACCGCCGTTACCGTGGATACCACATTTTAAACTGTGGTATATATCATCAGTACATGTTACCATGATACACATATGTAAATATTAACATGATTCTAAAATGGGCCAAAAATGACCCTTAATGCCCCTGCTTCTTTGTAGGAACATTCTATTAATTGTATCTGTTGAATTCTTTGTCTCATGTTTGATAGGATAAATGTGCTCAACACAGCCACCAATTTTTTTTTCTGAGAGAACGTCATCTATATAGCGGAAAGGGAAGTTACAGAGACAGCTGAATTTGTTTCTTTCTTCGTAAGAGGATCTTGTTTGATGTCAGGCTCATATGAATAAAGTAACAAGTCGGCACGAGAAGGGCTACAGTGGTTCCTATGGGTATGTCAGTTGTTTGTTTAACAAAACAAACTCCAAATATCACAAATATGTTGTTCATTCATTATTATTTTTATTTGAATCAGAGTGATTTTTGTACAAAGTACGATGCATTCCTCTCTAAGACAAAATACTTGTATGTAAGTTGACCATTATTTTTTATGTCAAATACAGGACTAGCTCTTTCAGTTTTGAAAAAAAGTGAAATATGTTAAGCCCCGGTCACACCTTAACGAATAGCGCGATCGGACGCCGAAAGAATGACTTTTTTCATTCCGTTCATGTCCGCTATTTGCCCGTCCCTATCCGTTAGACGTCCGTTCACTTCCGTTTAATGTCCGTTTAGCGTCTGTTTTATCCTTCGTCGTCAGTTCTGTTCGGTGTTAAATTTTGAGCATGTTCAAAACTTTGAACGGACATATGACGGATGAAGTGTACGTTGATCATCCGGTAGGCGTACGTTTTTTACTGTACTCGCCCGTTCATTTTCCCTTTTGTATCCGACACTTGTCCCTTATTCATCCGTTAGTGGTCCGGTATAAATTCACCAACGCACTTCTACCGAACGTATAATGTATAAAATGGATATGGAAGGAATGTTTAACGGATAAATGCCAAGTGAAAATTTCGAGTCAGAAAAATCGAATTATGGGTATGTGAGATTTCTTGAGTGTCATGAGTGCTTATTGTTTATTATTGATCTTAGAGTAGAAGCACGTCCACGCTATTAAGCAGTGTTTATTCCGATCAGAGTCTACACTTTGGCAACATTTTGAAGAACAAACCAAAACCAGTTACACGGAAACTTTTTGAATATGAAAGCGATTATCATGTATTATTATCATCGCCTTTAATTTTTGTGCATATCTTGTTCATCCGTTTTATCCGGTATACTTCCGTTATGTGTCCGTTTTATGTAGTACACGTCTGTAGGATGTACGTTCGACATCCGTTATGTCCGGTACGTTTCCGTTGCATATCCTGTTTGTGTCGGTTATGCATTCGTTACGCGTCCGTTTTGTTTGGTCACGTGATAAAAATATTGTCTATACGAAAAACCTTTTTTTTTTCATCAGTTAGGCGTCCGTTCTTGCTATCAGATAAGTTGGCCACTGCTTTAACACTAGTACAAAATGAAAGAATCTTAGAGTGAATGCACTCTTAACAATCTTTGGAGAGTTTTAGAATTCATATCAGATTTTCGCCACCTATGTAATAAGTAGTTTCACATGTACAATAACCGTAAAGTCCGGCTTTGATTGCTGATAACAAATTGTAAACAATTAACAAAGTATTATTGCGCACTTTGAAACCAAACAATACAACGTTGTTAGTACTTCTATAGACCAATGATCATCCACGATTATTCCTTCCCAACAAGTGTTGTTTGGGTACAACTGTAAATGTTTGTTTCCAAGTGATTTGTCAAATTCTAATTCATTTATTTACCAATTATTTAAATGGATGTCTACGAGAAAACCATGCAAAATCAAAAAAAAATTATGAAAGGGTTTGTGGAATTTTCAGCTGATTTTGGATTCCTAGTAAAGTATTAAGTACATCTAATAGTTCTATGGTTAAAAAATGACAATTTATCTCAAATTATGTGAATACAGGGCAATTCTTGTTTAGTACCAAATTTGCTGGATAAAGGCAACAGTAGTATACCGCTGTTCAAAACTCATAAATCCATGGACAAAAAACAAAATCGGGATAACAAACTAAAACCGAGGGAAACACATTAAATATAAGAGGAGAACAACGACATAACACTAAAATGTAACACATATAGACAAAATCCCACGAGAATAACAAATATAACATATATATATAACATCAAAACCAAATACATGAATTTGGGATAGACAAGTACCGTGACACGTCTTATCGCAATGTGAATTTACACTCAAAAATAAGAGAAAACAAACGACACAACGTTATAATGTAATACACACAGAAACGAACTATAATATAACAATGACCATATTCCTGACTTGGTACAGGGCATTTTTAAAGGAATAAATGGTGGGTTGAACCTGGTTTTGTGGCATGCCAAACCTCGCACTTTTATGGCCATGTGAAATATAACATCAAAATGACAACACAGGACTACAATATAAATAAATTGGAGAACACAATTGACAAAGAATCACACGAACAACAGCCAACAAAAGGCAACAAGTTCAAAATTTTAATACGCCAGAAGTGTATTTTGTCCACACAAGACCTATGTGTGACGCACAGATACAAAAGTTTGAAAGCCGAAACGAGTACAAAGTTGAACAGCATCGAGGACCAAAAGATCAAAAAGGTTGTGCCAAAAACGGCAAGGGTTTTCTGTTAAGTTACCAGAAAATCCCTATAATTTAGAGTATTTTATACTTTTGCAAACAGTAAATCTAATAAAATGAATATTCAAAAGATGTACATGATAAAGCTGAAGTATTAACTAATTACAGGAAACAACTGAAATACATTTACATAACCAGACATTTGAAACACAAAAGTAGACACATCCGAATACGTTTAAACCTCTACGCCAAGTGACGTCCTATTTGAAACTGAAAAATGACGAAAAAATGACGTCATTTTAATTAGTAAAACAGAGCATCAAAAAATGAAAAATGACGTCACATAAGAATGAATAAGATAGAATTAGGATTAATTTAAGATTATATATTTGAACTAAATACTGATATTGCATTTAATAACAAAGCACATTTTAATTCTTATTAATATAAAACTGAGGTAGCAATTAACTATATTATAAAACTATGTCAGGTTTGTTATGAATCTAACTTCAAACGTAAAATATCGTACTGATTACTTTGAACGAAATCAAATCTGATAAATGAAGGCGGTGATTAATTTTCTTTACCATAACACATAAATATAATAGAAAAGACGTCAACACATTTGACAAAATCCGATGAGAATTACAAATATAACATTAAACATTTAAACTAAATACATGAATTTGGGATGGATAAGTACCGTACCACGTCTTATAGTAATGCGAGTTCACACTCGGCAAAACAGTCACAATCGGGAATAAGTCACGTTTGGTAATTAAAAGATTAGACGACATTATGACAAAACACAATCTACCATGTGGTAAAAATGTCCTTAGCTAGTTTGGTCAACGAAACATCGTATGGATCCACCAAATCGTGATGGTGTCCATAAAATTTACGGAGTGTCAATTTTAATCTGTCCTCCTCATAACTTTGTTGGAGCAGTTTCTGCGTAAGGAGCACACTCCTGTATATGAAGTCCGTATAGTGTGAACAAGCACGTGAATAACGTATCAATTGTGATATGTAAACACCATACGAAGGGGCAGAGGGTATGTTACTGCTGAGAAATGGGAAATTGATAATTGGGAAGTTGAAATCGTCCCGTTTATCATAGATTTTCGTGTGAAGTCGTCCATCTACGTCAATATTGAGGAAAAGATCAAGGTATGAAGCAGTCCTTCTAGTATCAGTGGTATCCTTAATTTCAAGTTCACTTGGATATATGAGATGTAAGTATTGGCTGAAATATGGGTTATTCAATGATAGAACATCATCAATATATCGGAAAGTAAAATTAAAGAATTTCGCAAGGTGCTTTTTCTTTTTGTCTTGTAGAAGGTTCTGAATGAATTCTGCTTCATACGAGTACAAAAACAAATCAGCCAGCAGGGGTGCACAATTAGTACCCATTGGAATATCGTTGAAATATAAATCCTCCAAACTCAACAAATATATTGTCGATCAAAAAGTCCAGCATTTTGATAATATCATCTTCTGTATATTTTCTGGGAGATTCAGTGTGATTTTTCACAAAATATGAATTATTGTAACCCAAAACAAGAAATTTGTATCTACGATTTCCATTTTTATAGAAAAAGCTCTGTTTTATGAGATGGTGTAGTCGATCTTTCAACTGAGCATGGGGAATAGTAGTATATAGCGTAGAAAAATCAAAAGTTTTTATGTTGCTGCAAAATTGCAAAGATTGTGATTGAAGGTTAAGCAGTAGATCTTTCGAATTTTTGAGAATCCACATCTGGTTAACACCACTGGTAGAATATATCTCCTCACAATATTTTTGAAGCCCATCTTTAACTGTCGATAGAATAGTAGTCAGTACTTTAGAAAGATGTTTGGTTGAACATTTTGAAGACCCAGCTATGTATCGTTCTTTATATGGAGTTTTGTGTAATTTGGGTATCCAGTATAATGAAGGCAAGTTTTCTTCGTTTTCTTTGATGTTGATACCAAAAGAAAGAAGGACAGATTTATGATTTTGTAAAATTTCGTCCTTGGTAAATGATGTTAAAGAATATGTAGGATTACCAGTAGTTTTATCAATTCCAAGCTCTGTAGTGAGACATTGCAAATAATGTTTTTTACATATGAAGACAATATTATTGGAGGCTTTATCTGCTGGAACAACGACATATTTGTCATGCAAAGAGGATAAAGCATCCACAACCTCCGGATTCTTGAAAGGGTTAGAAACTTTAGTACTCATATTACATCGTAGTTTTTGTATGCGCCTCTGAATGCATGATCGAATAGCTTTGATCCATTTAGACAAAGTGTCCAGTTCTGGTTCGTCTGGTTCGCGCTTTACCCATTTTCTTGCATAGTCCTCAACTGCATCCATCAGTAACTTGAAATTCTTTTTCCAGTTGATGGGCTGGGGGATTCTATATTTTGGTCCCTTGGCTAACAACTCTCTTAGTTGTTCATTGGTAACGATGCCAAGGTCTCCAGTAATAATATGACCAGCTGGACTGTAATTGTATTGTGACGATGCACATGAGCAATCCGGAGGCTTGGATTTTGTATCTTTGAGGTTAAAAGCCTCTAAAACTCTCTTGTGGTTGAAAATCTTGGATGCAATAGACTTGGTGTAAGTATAAGAAATAACAGGTGTAGCTTTATTTTTGAAGTAATCAGGTATAGTTTTTAGTACAGATTTTTGATGGAAAATATTGCTAATATTTATAGCATCTAAACCTTTATTGCCGAATTCTACCTTAAAAAAATAACGTTTTTCCTCACTATTGGATGTAGTCGATACGGTTTTGAATAGTCTATGGTTAGCAATGTCCATGATAATTGCAACTAATCTATACAAAACAGAACGAGAATCAGTAACGGAAGTATTTTGGGCATCTTGAAATAGTAAAGAAAGTTTTGACAATGGAATGGAGTATAATTTAGTTCTAATATGATGAATTCCTAAAGGTTTTTGAACAGACGTTAATAGACTATCAATTGTCACGGTGTGTACAGCAGGTGGTATATATTTTCTGTGACCATGACTTCTATTTCGTCGAGCAGAAGTATTAAACAATTGTAATGTATTGACAGTACTACACCTGGGACTAGACAAAATACCTACACCATCAATTTTGTCATTGCATCCATAGGGAATGGCTGTTCCCAACTCTCTTATCCAAAAGCCTTCTCTTTGTAAACGATATGGTGTACTCAATATGGGGTCATTTGTTGGATGATATATTTTCTCTATAATCCGGACTTTCATTGAAACAATAGAATGGTCGGGCTGATTGAAATGTTTATAGAGAAATTTGTTGTTATTAGGATCATTTACATTAGACCGATGATCATTCATCCTAAAATTGAGTCTTTGTCGAGTTTCCCCGACGTAGATCAATCCACAAAGAGTACATTCAATACCGTATACAATATTGGAAGCAGTGCAATTCAAATCCTCATGACTATGTGTATTGTAATTTTTGGTGGTTAAATTACTTTGAAAGTGGGTATCAGTTATAAGTATATCACAGGTTTTACAATTTTTACGGTTACATTTGGAAATAGAGCAATATTGATGGTTGTCATTGAAATCTAAAATATCTGAAAGTTGAACAGTACATGGCCGAATATATTCAAACTTGTCTGAATTTTTATAGTATAATGAGGATTCAGAAGACTGCACGTGTGTCATTTTCATAACATCATTTAAGATGATCCTTGGGACACCTGATAAAATCGGTGTTGTTGTGTCCTTGACAACAGCCGATTGACACCTTTTTATCCTGGGCGTCGTATCATCCAGTATAATATTTTTTGTTCTACTAGTTTTCATGCTGTTAGGCTACCGGACTGGTAGAATCCTCGGGGACAGATTGTCCACCAGCAGAGATTCCGGTCCGGTGGTGATAAATAAAGGCAACAGTAGTATACCGCTGTTCAAAACTCATAAATCCATGGACAAAAAACAAAATCGGGATAACAAACTAAAACCGAGGGAAACGCATTAAATATAAGAGGAGAACAACGACATAACACTAAAATGTAACACATATAGACAAAATCCCACGAGAATAACAAATATAACATATATATATATATAACATCAAAACCAAATACATGAATTTGGGATAGACAAGTACCGTGACACGTCTTATCGCAATGTGAATTTACACTCAAAAATAAGAGAAAACAAACGACACAACGTTATAATGTAATACACACAGAAACGAACTATAATATAACAATGACCATATTCCTGACTTGGTACAGGGCATTTTTAAAGGAAAAAATGGTGGGTTGAACCTGGTTTTGTGGCATGCCAAACCTCGCACTTTTATGGCCATGTGAAATATAACATCAAAATGACAACACAGGACTACAATATAAATAAATTGGAGAACACAATTGACAAAGAATCACACGAACAACAGCCAACAAAAGGCAACAAGTTCAAAACTTTAATACGCCAGAAGTGTATTTTGTCCACACAAGACCTATGTGTGACGCACAGATACAAAAGTTTGAAAGCCGAAACGAGTACAAAGTTGAACAGCATCGAGGACCAAAAGATCAAAAAGGTTGTGCCAAAAACGGCAAGGGTTTTCTGTTAAGTTACCAGAAAATCCCTATAATTTAGAGTAATTTATACTTTTGCAAACAGTAAATCTAATAAAATGAATATTCAAAAGATGTACATGATAAAGCTGAAGTATTAACTAATTACAGGAAACAACTGAAATACATTTACATAACCAGACATTTGAAACACAAAAGTAGACACATCCGAATACGTTTAAACCTCTACGCCAAGTGACGTCCTATTTAAAACTGAAAAATGACGAAAAAATGACGTCATTTTAATTAGTAAAACAGAGCATCAAAAAATGAAAAATGACGTCACATAAGAATGAATAAGATAGAATTAGGATTAATTTAAGATTATATATTTGAACTAAATACTGATATTGCATTTAATAACAAAGCACATTTTAATTCTTATTAATATAAAACTGAGGTAGCAATTAACTATATTATAAAACTATGTCAGGTTTGTTATGAATCTAACTTCAAACGTAAAATATCGTACTGATTACTTTGAACGAAATCACATCTGATAAATGAAGGCGGTGATTAATTTTCTTTACCATAACACATAAATATAATAGAAAAGACGTCAACACATTTGACAAAATCCGATGAGAATTACAAATATAACATTAAACATTTAAACTAAATACATGAATTTGGAATGGATAAGTACCGTACCACGTCTTATAGTAATGCGAGTTCACACTCGGCAAAACAGTCACAATCGGGAATAAGTCACGTTTGGTAATTAAAAGATTAGACGGCATTATGACAAAACACAATCTACCATGTGGTAAAAATGTCCTTAGCTAGTTTGGTCAACGAAACATCGTATGGATCCACCAAATCGTGATGGTGTCCATAAAATTTACGGAGTGTCAATTTTAATCTGTCCTCCTCATAACTTTGTTGGAGCAGTTTCTGCTGGAAAATGTTGTTGAAAATGGACATTTTTGGTTTTTTTTTTTTATTGAATAGTTCAAAGTATTATATGACAAAAAAATTTGTTTGGCCTTAAAATTCAGACTTTCTACTAAAATAAACTGTAATTTGGATCTTATTTCAACCTTTATTTTTGTTTTTATTTTTATTGACATAATTGTGTTTTTCTTAAATTTGAAATCAGCCTGTACTGAAAATCTCCATAAAACCTCAAAAGTCACTCAAATTGAAAAAATATTTTGTTAAACGTTATGGTTCACTACAAACTAGTATTCCTTAACGGGATTTTGGTTGCAAATTGATATAAGCTTATTTGAATAAAAGATGAAAAACTGAAAAAATATAGCTAAAATTATCTCCCTTTGTAAAACTCCTCACAATAAAAGGTAGATTTAGTGCCAATAACAGAAGGAGGGAAATCAACAAATGTGCAGAAGGATAGGAAATAATGATATTTTTGATGAGTATGGTGTAGCCAAAAACTTATTTTTATTGAAAGAGTGTAACAAAGACATAGCAAACCATGTGGCAAAGACATTCCGAATCCCACTGCCACTGGGATAAGTCTGATCCTGATCAGATAGTCTAGACATGACTCATGAGGCTAGACTATCACTATCATGTCTAGGTTTCAGACTCACATTTTAAAATGCATATGCTGCAAACATGGACAGGAGTTGGATTGCAGTAGACAAGAAGACAAAATGAGTTGCTGCCATCCTTTCATGACCCTTCCAAATCTAGCAACGGAAATTTCAAAGCAAAACTTTCAGTTTCAGTTGGTTCTGGTAAGTTTGTTATTTTTTTTGTGGTTAGAAAAAGCACTTTGACACCATAAAAAGACCTACTGTAGAAACATCACATCTGATTCAAAACATAAATATCGGAAGAAGAGCATAGACCATTTCTCTTTGGGGGAAAAAAAAGGGGGGGGGGGGGTATTTACATAATTTTCTTGAAGCAAACACTGATTTAATTTTCATTGACATACATTTACAATGATTTAAAATTCTTCTGAAACTAAAAGATTTATGTGTTTGCCTTCTAAATTTTAATAGAAAAACTTTTTTCTCTCTCAGTCTCTCAAGAATGATGATAAAATATATATTCTATTACAAAGCCCTCCGGTATCAGGTCTGTTCGCCCTGAGTTTGTTTGACAAATTGACAATAGAGTCCATTGACTCTGGTTTTTTTTCTCCTAATTTAAAAATAATGGTTGCTTCAAATTCCTTTTTTTTTAAATACAACCCATTGAAATAGAAAACATTCAGTAGATAGATATAGGAAGATGTGGTATGAGTGCCAATGAGACAACTACATATGTATCCATCCAAATAACAATTTATTAAGGTAAACCATTATAGGTCAATGTACGGCCTTCAACACAGAGCCTTGGCTCACACGGAACAACAAGCTATAAACATGATAAAGGACCCCTAAATTACTAGTGTAAAAACCTTCCAACAGAAAAATCAATGGTCTAATTTATATAAAAAAAGGAGAAACGAGAAACACGTATAAATTACATAAACATACGAAAACTACTGTACATTTATGCCAACTAAAAAGTATGTGTGTTAACCGCACTACCCTTACCTACCTTTATTTTTATCCCTACCCTAAAGATTTTTGTGACAGGTTTTGATTAAGCACTGTTAAAGTCACAATATAGCTCCCAAAGAGTTGTGAATTTCCTGTCTTTATTCATTCCTTTACCAGTACTACATGTACATTGTACAATGCAGCTAGATTGATATAATTCTCAATCTCAAAAAAATGTTTTACAAATTATGAGCTGTTTTTTTTCTCTCTATAAATTGGTTACTGTGAGACTTTTTCTTTACGTCATTTCCTTAGTGCAGGTCATGTATCACAGTTATAAACATGGAAAGAGAACTTGTACATGTCTTTACTTCTATCGTTAATAAAATAGAATCTGAATAGAATATGCTTTATACAAATGTATTCCAAATTAAAGGGCCCAGATGGGGCAACATGAGATTATAACATTACAGATTACTCAGATAAAACAAATTCAAAATAACAATACTGAAGAAATGAATTACTTGATGATGTGATTGATATCATAGCATTTATGACATTTACACAAATTAATTATCATATCTACAAAACTTTTTTTTTCAATGAACCAATGCACTATGTTAAACCAACTTAATGTACAATGTACATGTAGATGTAACTCACTGTACTGATCATGCAAATGTACAAATATACAATATTTTATTTCTTAAATGTTGAAGATGGAAAAGCACAAAAATAATGTTAAAATGAAAGCAGATATGATAGGAGATTACATAGGTAAATATATGATATAATTGATAAAAAAATGAATCAAACAAGTCATAACAAGAGACTACTAAATAGACAGCAAATAAGACCTGTGTTGTGGGATTATTTGTGAAATACAATCATATATAGAAATTGGAAATTGACCAGTTACATTTATTATTGTAAAAACATGATAAATAATCAATAAATTAGATTAACCCTTCAATTTTAACAATCTGGTGAACAAAAAGTAAACATAACACACAGAACACTCAAATTATTTTTTATGATCAATTAAGGGCCATATCAGTACAATTTACACAACAAAATTTTCATTACTCATCATTGGAATTGTTCTCTTTATAACAATTAAACCTAGAAAAAAATATGTTTTCTTGTCAGCTTGACACTGAGATCCTCATTTATATATAGTATACATGCATTTATGGTAAACCTGAAGACTACATTTGTATTTTTCATTTTTGAAAAAACACTTTTACCATTATTACAGCTATTTTCCTAATGCGTGTAGAGTAAAACTTTGGTAGGTTTGCTTGCTCTGTTTGTATAAATATTGATTCAAGCTTTGTAATTAAGGTTGATATCTTCAAACAATAAATATAGGCATATTTGAACCTTTATGGAGTACTTTAAATTTGATTAGACGTTATGTCAATTGCAATTGTACAATATCCAAACAAACCATGCAAGCTAACCGAAGTCTTAGATTTACATGCGTTAGGAAATTAGCTGTTAAATGCTTATTGTTTTACCAATTTCAAATGTTTTGGCTTGTTTTTAAATTGGTCTATATCAGCTATAGGGTCAAAAGGGTCCAAAGTTAGACTTGATTTCATAAAACAATTGACTATTTGGTGTTCTTTGATATTATGCAAAATTAAAAGGTGTATTGTACTTTTTTGGGTTAAATACTTCTTATGTGTTTAGATTTTTAATATTCGTTTTCAAATTGCAAAAAAAGATCATTGGGGCAAAAAAACCTTTGTTAGTTTATTAAAATATTATTGAAGGTTTTTTTTTCTATGCTAAATGTTATCATGCATTTATTATGTTTAGATTTATGATTTGGGCTCACTTTTCAAGTTGATTCAAATTGGGGTCCAAACTTTAACTTTGTTTAAATTCATTAAAAATTGCATATATGGGGTTCTTTGATATGATAAATCTAATCAGGTCTTTTAAACTTTAGATTTTGGATATTGGCACAAGTCCAATTTCAAAATCATCAGTTCTTTTACCACATTTATTCTGTGTCAGAAACCTACATGTATGATGTGTCTAATAATTCATCACAATCCAAATTCTGAACTGTATCATGTGAATCAAGTTTGAATGTAGTGTCTATATAGTGCCCCCCAACCTGATGAAGGTGCAATCTCTGTATTTGTAATAAAATGTACCCTTGAGCTGTTTTATTCTCATTGTTGAAGGTTGTACAGAGGCATTACATTCATTTCATTTGAACTTTTGTGGATATTTGTCTCATTTGCAATCAATACTCATCTCCCTATTTTTGTATTGTCATAACGTCATTAATACAAGATGAAATCTGCAAAATTAACTTCATTAAAATTAAGTTTGCTGCAGCTTGGAAAAAGAAAAAATTCAAATTAAGGTCCATTTTTAGCTAGTATACTTTATTTCTTATTCTATGTACTGGAATGTCAGAGTTGTGATAATCGAAACACATTTTACACTAAGACAAAGTTAATAAGTAATTTCTTTTTAGGAAATTTCAATCATTTAATGTATAACAATTGTTTTCTTATTATTTTTTACAGACATTTGGTGATCCAAAAATAACTGGAGTTCATGAAAGAAGACTGATTGCTGAGACACATTTTTGTTGATAAACATGTTTATGATGAAGAAAAACTTAGATAATATTACTGATACTTGTATAAGGCCCTGATCTGTCTTTGATTTTTCCTGTTGATGTTAAAAAATTGCAAGCTCAAATAAAAATAAATTGAAATGAAACTCATATGCTTTGAAAAAAAGGAAAAAAACGGCAATGTGAATCTCGCTGAAGTCTTGAAAACCACCAAGTCAACACACAGTTGCAACACAAATGAGAAGAGAGAGATATTTGCTAGGAAATAGAATGTTCTCACTGTCTCACCATCAGCAAGGCTTTCTCATCAGCGAATAAGAAGTCTAAAATTACTTCTGTATTAAAAGGTCATCAGTATTGAAGACAATCAAGAAGATTACGAATGTACTTGGCCATTTGATAAACATAATAATATTTTCATTTGTCAGACATTGTTTCTTAGATTGACTAACTAGTTTTATTCATTGAATTATTAGTAAATTACCTTTCATAGTTCATGTAGTTACATGTATGTAAATTCTTATAAGATAGTATGGAAACAATTTAATACTTCCCTAAAGTCCATACCTAATGCAACAATTGTCTTGTGCTGCTAAGTCAATTCGAATTAATTTTTATGTAGGTTTATAATTATCTTATTCTTGCATGTAAGCACCATTTAGTGTTATTGTATCATCTTCATTGATTGTTAAATATAATACTAATGCTATAAAAAATAATAACATTTATGATCATTTATACAGATTGAGATATTTAAAAATGTATCAATGCTAAAAGAAAATTTATAAATTTAGACCTTTTTTTAGGAGAATTTTAGAAAGTACTACAACAAAAGCAAACCGAGAGTATATGCTCAAATGCACTATTAACTCTCTCTTTCCAGATAACCAAATAGAGATATGTTTATATTTTATTAAATTGATGAAGTGTATGTTAGTTTAAATTAATATGTACATGCAATTTTAAGGTTTTAAAAATCAGCATTTTTATTGGACTATCTCCCTTTGTACAATAGAAATTCAGATTTTATCCACTGTCTCAGGTACTCATGATCAAAATGACTTATAGGGTAACCAGCATGCAAGTAAAAGGTTGCAACGTGTCTTAATTTTGTTTACCTGTCAGACACAACTTCTGAATGTCAATACTTAAGATTTTTCAATATGATGAACTTGACATTGAATTTTATATCATTTTTCAGTAACCAGAATACAACTTTAGTAATTAGCAAGCTGCAATAACCAAAAATGGGATTACTAGGAAGAAATGAATGGATTTTACTCTTTAAAGTAATAGGGACAAGTGTACTAAAGAAATTTGGAATAAAAAAAAATACCAAAAAAAAATTGTCTTTGGCAGCTCCCCCCCCTTTTTTAAGCCTTATGCTTACTACTGTTTGTGACACAAAAATCCATTTCACTTTGAATTTTTTATTTGATTTACCTATATTGCATGTTACAATCTGTATAATTCAAGTATTTATTTTTGAATGCTTGGTTTCATTAAAATATGAGACTTTCCTCAATTTATTGCGAAAATACAAAAAAAAGGGGGGGGGGGGGGGGGCAAGCTATCTAAATGATCAATAAAATCTATAAAATTAAGTTGCAACCGAAATCCCTTCAAAATATTTTGAACCAAAGAAAATGCAAAGCATTTCTGAAATTTAGGGTAAATTAAAGCGACTTTTGGGCTGTAGTGTCTGTTTTAGTGTGATTAGATGAAAAGGCCATATTTTTTTATCATTTTATGTGTTTTGCCACACCCTTGTTTTCTATATATATCATTATGTTTAATAAAATTATGTGATTTATACTTCATACACATCCTATCTGTGCTATTAAAGTATTTAAACACTCAGAAGTATTATAGTATTTATTTCTATTTGAGAAATTTATGAAATCTATGCATTTCAGTAAATGCATCTATAAATAAACTCGAAAATACCCTAAATCCCTATCGTTGCCATGGTTACCAGCAGTGTAAGGGCTTCAAACTTGTATGACTTTCATATGAGGTCAACCTGAACATGTCAGCAAAGTTTCATCAAAATCAAACAACTTTGCATGGAGCACCATCTGCATGGTTTTCTCATAGATGCCCATTTAAGTGATTGACAATTAAAATTTATGTTGTTCGAGAATTATCTACGCAATCATCAAGTTTTTTTTATAGAGTGATGCAGCATGGGCATGATAGATCCATTCATTTTTTTTAATTCTGATTCAGAAATAAATATTAGTTTTAAACAGGCATTTTGAAACTAACATATTCTGAAAAATGTAAACAATAAATTAAAAAATTATGCAGGGTTCCGCTGACATCGCTATAATTGCATTTTGGGAGAAAAAAAAATTTGGCGATTAAAATTTATTTATTGGCAAAAGACTTTTGCTCAAGATATATTCGTTGTCCCTTTAGATACATTTTTGGGGTATCTCGGACTTATTCCCAGATCAGACGATATTTGGATATTAAATATGACAGAAAATCAGCTGTTATCAAAATATCGAGTAAGGTCACTTCAATTTTTAATTTCTAGTGCATTGCAAACAAATTATATCTTGAATTACCAGAACGGGAATATGAAACAAATGTTATATTCGTATTAAGTCATACAATTTCAGCACATACTAAGTTCGACATGAGTGGGTTTTTTTTGTCATGTTTTTGCCATTGCCTGATTTTTAGGCAGATTGTCACTTAATCAAGGTGTTGATTATCTTAAACGAAATTTTTAGATAAATACTTGTACTTAACAATTTAGGATCTTTTACATTTTTGGTAGAAATAATTGCTTTGAAGTTAGAACTTTAAAATCGTTGTGTTCGGGGCATAGTTTCACTCCTGATATGACAATGGTGCGGAAAAAACCTATTGTTTTGAAGAAAAAAGTTCAAAAGTAAAGACAAATCTCTTTATTAAGGCTGTATCCTTCAACTAGACCGGAACTATCCTATTACCTTGTTGAAGTTGAATCCTGTTCACCAGAAGTCTAACATGAGTGTTTAACAATGTTTAATTGCAAAGTTTATATTATCGTTTCAAACACAAATGTTTAGAACATGTAGAATGAGAGTTGACTTGTTTAAATGTACATTGAAGATTGAAATTAGGTATGTAGAATTATAATTGACTAGTCAAAAATGCTGCAAACTGATATATACTAGCAGGAAGGAAAATTGAAATGTAAAATATGGTTATAAAGTTGGCGCAAAATATTGTTTTTGGAGAAAGAGGTGAAGAACAAAATGCCCCAAGAGAACCCCTGTAGTCATGTTAAGTTTGTTAGTCAATTTATGGACTTATCTACTAGGGTTAATCTAGCTCTATTTATACTGTTATCTTACAGTCAATTTAGTACTGTTCACTAGAATTTCAGACAATTCAGTAATAAGCCGTTGTTTACATGTAAATACCAACTATTGAACAGTCTTAAAACAATTTCCTATCGAGTATAAGCAAAATGTCTGACCAGTACTAATTTCACTGCAAAGTATATAAATTAAAATTTGCCCGTTCACGCAATGAATCCGTGACTTTTCAGAAACATATATTTTCTCATTTTTTTTAATTATCTAAACTTGACTTTATTAGATAAAAATGCAAGTAAGGTGATATAAAAGTAAATTAATTTCTTCGCTACTTATTGATCGTTCGTTCCTTAAAGAAGAAAGCATCTTTTGGTTTACCTTTATATCCTGTTCATTTCGACAGCCATTTTCGAGTAAAGTTGTGACAATGTTCAAATTTCTATGATCTTGTTCAACAGCAACGTGTAATGCTGTTCGACCCTGTAATTACAAAAACAGTAAAAACGATTCTATATACATAGTTGACAGCTTTTATTCACTTTATAGAAATTATATGGTAGTAGACACTCATTTTACATCGTAAAATTTCATTTTAATCAGTAAATTTCCTTGAACTCTATTGTTATCTATTAGATTATCATTTATAGTCTTGTTGGCATATTTTATCTGTTAAATTATTATTTATAGTATTGGTTGCATACCAATATACCAATACGATATAACAATAAGAACATTTTTATAATTGCCAATGAAACAATCTTCCAACGGACACTGACGGACATTGAAGTAAGCACCATGTGATCAGCCTTTTAGTTTACCTTTTCATCCTTTTCTTTTGGAAAACAACCATATTCGAGTAAAGCTTGAATGATGTTTGGATTTATACGTCGTATACCAACAGCGATATGCAATGCGGTTCTGCCCTGAAATGATATTATATAAATCTGTTTTTATCCATACTAAATTAAATAAAATAATAAAAATGATCCAAGAACTATTAAAAGCCCTGCTTTGCTGCTTTGACATGTTTGTAATACTATTCATTTATATATTGACAAGGGGAAATGTCGCATAGTATTAGAATTAATCAGATGAAAATGACTTAATGTTATCTTATCATTTTATGAATGACTTTGTAGTTGAATGTACTCTTAGCTTAACATAATTTAAATACATTCGTATTTTTAGAAAATAACTTTTATTTTGAAACCATTCTATGTAACATAAAAGGGTTTCCTAGCAACGGTTTTTACCAGTCAAACTAAGACACAATAAATTTTTTTAAATACAGGAGTTTTTCAGTTTCTATCCTGACTCACCAAATACAAAATTCGATACCATAATGAAGCTCAGAGAGTTATTTTCTTTTAATTGAACTGCTGATATGTGTCGTTTCAATTTTTCCGAAATTCGTTGTTTTAGAGGCATAACCCAAATTAAGATACTTTTACTTGACCTCTGCTGATTTGACTTACTTATGATAATTAAGGTGTGCAACGTAAATACACAATGACCCATAAATTTGATTATTCATTATAATGAATATATAATGATATCTTGTTGACCTGATTATGTAAACATTAGACCTCGAGGACAATTCGAAAGAAATGACCTTAAGTAAATACTATTTACACTTAGAAATATACGCGTTGAATCATTCGCATATTGAAGTACCATCTCCAGTTTTTGATGACACATTTGAACAGAAAAAGTTTGTGTAAACCCCTCTCAAAATACTCGAGTAAATATACTATATTACTTAATACATGTGTAAAAAATGTGATACAGTCAAAAATAATGTTTTAAACATATTATCACAAAGAAAGGAAACTTGGCGATTTAATATTGACGCCACTGGGCGTGTTGTTATTGACGCCTCTTGGCATGTTATCGACGCCTCTTGGCGTGGTATTTCCGCCACTGGTAGTGTTATTGACGCCACTGGGCGATTTATTATCGACGCAAATGGGCGTATTGTTATTGACGCCACTGGGTGTGTTTTTATTGACGCCACTAAGCGTGAAGCCACTGGGCAGGTTGTTGTTGACGCCACTGGGTGTGTTGTTATTAAAGCCACTGGGCAGGTTGACATTGAAGCCACTGGGCAAAATGCTGTTGAAGCCATTGGGCGTGTTGATATTGACGCCACTGGGCGTGTTATTATTGACGCCACTTGGGAAGTTGTGTTTGACGCCACTGGACGTGTTGTTATTGACGCCACTGGGAAGGTTGTTAGTGAAGCCACTTGGCAAGATGCTGTTGAAGCCACTGGGCATGCTGTAATTCAAGCCATGGGCTAGAACTTTCCAAGCAATTAGGCATGTTGTTATTAAAGGCACTTGGTCATAGACGCCACTGGGAAATTTGGTATTGAAGCCACTGGGCAGGTAGTTATAAACGCCACTTTGCAGGTTGGTATTGAAGACATTGGGCAGGTTGTTTGTGAAACCACTTGGCAAGTTGTTGTTGAAGACACTTGGTGGGTCATTGTTAGAGCCACTGGACTGGTTGTTATTGATGCCGATGGACAGGTTGTTGTTGACGCAGCTGGATGGGTTGATTTTGAAGACACTAGACAAGTTGTTATACAAACCACAAGACTGATTGTTAATTAAGCCACTGGGCATGTTGTTATTGACTCCACTGGGCATGTTGCTTTTTCCGCCACTTGGCATGTTGTTATTGACACAACTGGGCAAAATTATTATAAATGCCGAGGGAAAGGATGCTACTGAAGTTACTGGGCATGTCGTAAATTAAAGCCATGGGCAATTAGTTATTTAAATCATTGGACATTTATTATTGACGCCACCGGGTAGGTTGTTATAGACGCCACTGGGCGGATTGGTATTGAAGCCGCTGGACAGGTTGTGTGTAAAGCCAGTGGGTAGTCTGTTGGTGAAGACACTTGGGTTGTTCTTATTGACGCCCATGGGCAGGTCGTTGTCGACGCCACTAGGCAGGTTGTTGAAGCCATCGGGCGTATTGTTATTGAAGAAACCGGGCAATTTGTAATTAAAGCCAATGGGCTGAAAGTTAATCAAGCCACTGGACATGTTATTATTGACGCAACTGGACATATAATTACTAATACATATGGGCATGATGTTGTTGAAGCCACAAAAGATATAGGCTGATAGTTATATTAAGCCACCGGGCATATTATTAATGCCACTGGGCAGGTTGGCATTGAAGTCACTGGGCAGGTTGTTTATAAAGCCAGTGGGCAGCATGTTGTTGAAGACACTTGACTGGTTGTTGATGAAGCCACTCGGCATTTAGTAATTGAAGCTACTAGGCTGATAGTTACAGTTATTTAAGCCACACTCATGTTGTTATTGACACCATTGGCCAGATTGTTATTGAAGATACTGGACTTGTAGTTATTGAAGACTCTTAGGTAGTTGTTGTTGAAGGCACTGGGCTTGGTGTTGAGGACATTTGGTTGGTAGATGTTGAAGACACCGGGCTTGGTGTTGAGGACATTGGGTTAATAGATGTTGAAGACACTTGCTGTGACTTTACTGGTTGTTGTTGAAGCCACTGGGTAGGTTGTAATTACAAACACTTGGCTGGTAGTTATTCAAGACACTGGGCATGTTGATGTTGAAAACACTGGGTAGGTTTTTATAACAAACACCTGGCTGTTAGTTATTCAAGACACTGTGCATGTTGATGTTGAAAACACTGGGTAGGTTGTTGTTGGAGAAACTTGGCAGGTTTGTTGTTAAAACCTCTGTGCATGTTGTATTGAAGACACTGCTGATTTTTGTTGAAGACATTGGGCAAGATGTTTAATTATTGAAGACGCTGGGCTTGTTGTTATTGAAGATACTGAGCTGGTTGAAGAAATTCTCGGCTGGTTGTTAAAGATACTGGGCTGGTTGTTGTTGAAGACACTCGATCAGTTTTTGTATATGCCACTGGAGATGTTATTAAAGACACTGAGGTGGTTGTCGTTGAAAACACTGGGCAAATTTTAATTAAAGTCACTTGGCTGGTTGTTGTTGAAGTCACTGGTTACGTTGTTATTGAAGACACTGAGCTGGTTGTTGTTGAAAAAAACCCCAACAACATTAGACAGGTTGTTATTACAGACACTGGGCTGGTTGTTGTTGAAGACACTGGAAGGTGGCTATTAATGAAGCAACTAGGCTGTTTTTATTTAAGCAACTTAGCATCTTATTATTTACGTTAAGGGCGATGTTTAGACAATACTGATTAATATTGAAGCTATTAGGCTGAATTTTAGACATATATATTTAACAAAATAAATTTAAATAGTTATATTAAAGATGCTGACATACACCTGTATTAATATCTAGTTAGAATAACATTCACCAAGTAGTCAAATGTTCATAAGTTTCGAATTAAGGCAACAGTAGTATACCGATGTTCAAAATTCATAAATCGATAGAGAAAAAATAAATCCGGGTTACAAACTAAAACTGAGGGAAACGTATCAAATATAAGAGAACTACGACACAACAGAGACACAACACCGAAACGTAACACACACAGAAACGAACTATAATGTAACAGTGGCCATTTTCCTGACTTGGCACAGGGCATTTTATGAAAAAATGGTGGGTTGAACCTGGTTTTGTGGCCTGCCAAATGATTCGTCTATCGTATACAAGAGCCAGTGCTAACACCTGTTCTTCTGATAAGATTTTTCTGAAGCATAACAGATTAAAATCGGACAGAGGAAAGGATGGTTACGTTAGAGAAGACTTTCAAGCACAGTTATCTGTTCATCGAAATAAAGAAATTAAAATAAATATTCAATGCTATTTTCCCGTTCTTTGTGTTTCAAGAGCACTTGTCTCTGCAAGTGGTGTCTTCCATGTAAAAGTTTGTGGTTATTTGATAAATATGTTATGTTCTTTTTAAGTTTACGAATTAGAACTGAAATGTATTTATCAAAGTTGTACAAAATCCAACATGTAAAATGTTGTTTGTTTATAGTTAACACGTGTTTGGTCAATTATAGTAAGGTCGGTTTGATTGGGATATTGAGTTCATGCACGAGTGAACACATGTGGTTTAAGTCATTCGAGCCATTGCAGTCAAAGTGTACAGTAGCATTTTGACAAATAAATAATATTATTAATCATATTACTAGTATTTATTTTCAGATTTGTGGACCACAAGTATGGGGAAACCAGTGCAAGCTGCTGAATAGCTATATATTTATATGAACTTTCAACAATATTATACTCATATCTATAATAAAATGTACACTTGTCTCTGCAAGTGGCGTCTCCCATGTAAGAGTTTGTGGTTATTTGATAAATATTTTATGTTCGTTTGAGTTTACGAATTAGAACTTAAATCTGGAGACGTGGTGTAGTAGTTAGTTAATCGGTTAAGGTTCCTAGTTCGATCTCAGTTCCAGTTCTCCCTTGACACCTTTTGCGAGTGTGGTCTTGAGAAACGATGATAGTCCGTCGGAAGGGGACGATAAATGTCTGACCCGTGTTAAAAGAGAGCCATATCTCTTGCATGTAAAAGACATCCTTGTAGATTTCGAAAAGAGAAGGCGGATTCCGCTAGATACAGCACTCGCAATATGGAAAAAGATTTAAATAAGTTGCAATTACTTGTTTCCCAATCCATTATAAATAAATACATGTATGTTTAAACTTGTTAGATGGAATTTAACTTTATGATGGAAAGAGGAAAAACTAAATCCCTTCCCCAACTGACAAGATATATAAAAATCTTAAAGCAAACAAATATCAAATTATTCCTCTCAGTAAAGGTTGAGAAATCCTAGCTACATGTATTATGTTTTCATTTCTATTCGCTTTTGGTGAAATTTAAAAGTATCGACAAACAGTCATAAAGAAGAAATGAAGCTTTGTATGATATTTTACCATGAATTCTGCTCCAACCTATGCGAAGGGTCAACTTGAACTTACTACCAGTTCTGATAAATAGTGATCATTGTTGAAAGCCTCAACAAATCGTACTGTATTTGTTTACCTCAACTATTGTAACTATTGTATCTGTATTTATGTTGTATGTTACTCTGTAAACTTGTATTCAGTATTTTGAGAAAAAAGTATCTATCTAATTGTCATTGATATTCCATTTTTGGTTTAATAGGGCTTACCGATATTCATGTATAAAAAACTATTTTGTGTTCAAATGTTATAGTTAGAGCGTTTCCGAGGAACGACAAACCAGTAAATCCTTTCTTACACAAAACATTGAAATCGTGTTATTTTCATTTTAAAAATTATTATGTATCTCAATGTGTTACTATTCAGACATGTCAGAAATAAAAAAAAAAAAAAAACCATTTCAGCATGGGTAGTTACATAAAATTCTTTCGAAAAAAATCGAAATGGCAGTGAGACAGAAACTTATGTAATGGTTAATCAGGAAATGGCAAATCTTTCAAAAATGAAAAAAAATGATTTTACCTCTTGATCCTTTTCAGTTGGTTTGAACCGTTTTTCGAGTAAACATCTGATTATGCTTTCATCTTCAGGATATTGACTAACAGCCAAATGTAATACTGTTCTACCCTGAATGACACAACCATAAACAGATTATATGTACATGATAGTCAGCTTTTTACTATCTTATGCTGTAGAAAATAATAAAGATCATATATTACATTAGATTAAACTTGCATTTATGTGTTCAGCAAAATTGGCAGCATTCTACATTTGGACATCAAATAGCATACAAAACAATCATTCGTTAAAAATTCATTGAGGTTTTATTTCTTTTTTGTTTCTTTTTCTTTTCTCATTGATAGTGTTACAGCATATTGACGAGTACAAGTCAAACATTACTATAAAATGTAAAATATCGTTGAATAATATTCCTCACTATTTATTTTTGTTAGTATAAAAGTATTCAAATACATAAGTTTGAATAATTAAATTAAAAAAGTATATATACTTGTGTTCAAGCAATCAGGGAATGTGTTAAACATGTAGACTTATACGATTTTAACATCCACTTGTCAATCTGATGAGTTAAGTCTTTTTCAACTAATTGTTCGTTCTTATGTTCGTACTGTTATACCACTGTTCCAGGTCAGGGGAGGGTTGGGATCCCGCTAACATGTTTAACCACGCCACATTATGTATGTATATATGTGCCTGTTCCAAATCAGGAGTCTGTTATTCAGTGGTTGTCGTTGATTTATGTGTTAACTTTCTGTTTTTCGTTCTTTTTGTACATAAAAAAGGCCGTTTGTTTTCTCGTTTGAATTGTTTTACATTGTTAATTCAGGGCCTTTTTATAGTTGACTATGTGGTATGGGCAAAGCTCATTTGTTGAAGGCCGTGCGGTGACCTGTAGTTGTTAATTTGTGTGTCATCTTGGTTTCTTGTCGAGAGTTGTATCATTTACAATCATACCACATCTTTTTATATTTAGTATGGCATTTTTTTTTTGGTATGTTATATTTTCATTATAATAACCAATTCGTAGACATATCTGAATATCTGATGGAGTTATTTAAACATGTAAGAACATAATAATGACACGAAATGAAAGTCGTTGCATCATTTCGAAGTTATAATAATTATTTATCCAGAAAAATGTTTGCAGAATTTTTGTGTTCAATTTTATATTGTGAAGAAAATGAGGCATTATCAGAATATTTTTTTTTTTTCACACAAAGCAAAGCATTCATTTATTTAAGAAGGTGGTATGGGAATCTTAAATAAAAACGTAGTATCTATTGATATATGTTAAAAAATATGATAAAAATGATAGGTCACCGCGCATTTTCTCAAGCTACATGTTGTGACAAAATGACACACTTTGTATGAATTATACAGGAAAAAGCACCATTTTATGATTAGAAACTAAACAAAATGATAGAATTGTAAAATTAATTAGAAAAAGATAGCTTTCAGACAATGCTTTGAGAATACCAAAAGAAAAGATAGGATCACTGTACGTTTTTTTCCGGCTATAATACAAAATAGGAAAATTCCATGTAGATTCCTTCAGAAAATGCACTGTTTTAGAGTAACCTCTAAAATGCCAATTAATAAACATTTACAAACAACTAAAATCAATCTACACTTGAAAAAAAAATATTAATATTTATAAGTTATATTTTTATAATTTTTTTCTTTTAAATGTAAATTCACATTAAATATCTGCATTTTTGTATCAAATTTTGCAAACTTGATAGAAAAACTGGACCTCAGGTTCTCTATTTTACAATCGAAGATGGCGGAAGACACCCATACCACCTTAAGTGTAATATTCATTTTATGAAACGATTGTCCAGCTCTATGTGTTCTGATCATAAACAAAGTGACATGATCGCTAAGATAATTACATGTACATAAACTTGCTTTAATAACATCGAAATTATCAATTAAGAAATTGTAATCATTAAAGATGGAAACACCTATATTTTACCTCTTTATCCTTTTCGCTTGGTTTGAAATCATTTTCGAGTAGAATTCTAATGATGTTTTCATTTTTACAATATTGACCAACAGCCAGGTGTAATACCGTGTTACTCTAGAATGATGCAAAAGTCGGGAAAAAAATGTTATCTACATAGCTTCTTTTATCTATGTTAGATAAATACACCGTAGGATATACAAAGAAATAATAAAAAGAAAATCAAACATTACTATAAATGAAACCTGGGTTAACATGTTCATAATAATCGTAATTTTACGTTTGAATACACAAATGTCACACAGCAAACCAATTCATGATACATCATTGGCGTACTATATCTATCACATTTGATATATGAATGCTGATCTCAAGGAAATTATTAAACCAACAGTTTCAAAATAGTAAAGTTGAAATCATTCCATCGTAAATTTGACGGACGTCATCATGAACTGGTTGACCGTTATGGAATACCCGTTTCACAGATGATATTGGATATGGTCCTTATGTCGTAACTACAATATCCCTTCGCTTTTCACGAACGTGACCTACCGAATAAGACTATTTACTGGATTTGTAATAACATAAGCAACACGACGGGTGTCACATGTGGAGCAAGATCTGCTTACCCTTCCGGAGCATCTGAGATCACCCCAAGTTTTTGGTTGGGTTCGTGTCACTTAGTCTTTAGTTTTTTATGTTGTGTCTTCTGTACTATTCTTTGTTTTTTGTCTTTTTTATTTTTAGCCATGGCTTTGTCTGTTTATTTTCAATCTATGAGTTTGACTGTCCCTCTGGTATCTTTCGTCCATCCTTTTGAATTTCTCATCTATATTATTTAGTCATATTGATAAATCCACACAATACTGTCATTATGAAATATTATTGATTTTTTTTTATCACTGTTTTACCTCACGAAAGATGGGAGTGTGTTCGACTTTTTTATATGGAAGTGCCATTTTTGATTAAATACATAGCCATTTGAACATTAACTGAAATTGAATATTTATAGTTGTTATAAATATTTCAGAAAGAATGATCTATATTTATATAAAAATCAAGAGATAAATTTTCAGGGTTTATTTTGGAACTTGTTTATCATTTAATGGTATTGGGTACTCTCATCCATACGTTTGTATTTTCATTTTTAAGGTTAAATTGTTCAATCTAATAGAAATATTGTTCTGTTCAAACAGTGGTAAAATATGTTATCGCGTAGTTCATTGCATTTTAGCCATACACAGAACATTTGGGTTTTATCTTAATCATTAAACAAATAGGTTTTGTTTTAATACCGCTGTGTCTACTTTATCTGTTCAATGGATCAGAAATTATAAATATTATAGGATATTGCAAATATTTTCATTATTTGTTTTATTAAGTTAGTATTCCTAAGGTAGGTTATCGTGCTGACAAAAACTGTAGTTTGTTCTTATACAGAGCCATGTACGCATTACAAAATACCTTTATAACTGGAATTGAACGAACTATTGAAAAACACAACGACCAATACTCTGCCTTGAAATAGACACAAAAGAAGCAGGCAGCAAATTCTCATAAATGTTCAGATACTTTAGATTGTATATGAAACACATGTTATGGTGTTGTCGAAGAAGGTTTACGTGTGATCTGTTTATAAGTTATATTACAAAATGTAGACTCATTGGTCTTTTGAACAACGTGATTAATAAAGGTTATTAATTTTACACTGTAATACAACCCTTATGACCAACTTAATGATTTCGTAATTAAAAAATTGAAATTAAATATACATTGGAATTTAAACATGATATATAAATGCAACTGTCATACCATTGAGATGTTAAGTAAGCGTTTAAACTGGATTAATGGACTTTCCTTTATGAATTTTCATCGTAATGTAGTATTTTTGTTTTTTTATCTTTCATTTATACAAACCAATGTTCCGAAATCTTGCC
Organism: Mytilus edulis; assembly: GCA_019925275.1. Taxonomy (NCBI): domain Eukaryota; kingdom Metazoa; phylum Mollusca; class Bivalvia; order Mytilida; family Mytilidae; genus Mytilus; species Mytilus edulis. The sequence goes on along the minus strand of CM034358.1, from coordinate 37,680,662 downwards.
GATACTATTATTTTTGGCAAAATCAAATGATAAAACACATCAAACAAACGAACGGACAACAACTGTCATATTCCAGACTTGGTAGAGGCATTTTCAAATGGAGAAAATGGTACATACTTTATTTGTAATCATATCGCATTTATTAACTGCTACTTCTCTGATATCGCTGCTTTGTGTTCATAGTTTATATTTTAGATGTTTTTGTACTAATACCGATCTAATAAGTTATGTATCGTAACGGATTTAAATAGTTGTTTCTTATGTTGTGCTGTTATTGGACTGTCCCAAGCAATGTCAAAGTCATAAAACTGTCTGTATCTACTTTATATAAACAATTATATTGAAAGGTTATTTCATTGACAATAATTCCACATCTCCATATTTTCATATAAGTGAATTACTTTTTTCAAATAATAAATATTGTGTGTGCTGTACCTCTTTGTCCTTTTTATCTGCTTTACAGCCATTTTTCACTAAAGTTGTAATAATTGTTTGACAATCTTTAGAGAAACCAATAGCAATATGTAATGCTGTTCTCCCCTAAAATGACAAAAATTAATAGTTCAGAAAACAGAACTAGAAATCACATTAATTCACATAAAGCAAATTACTCGTTTTTTTTAGATTGACGAGCAAATGTCACAAACCACCACCTTCTTCAAATATCATAGACCTATTTTTTAAGTATACTACTTTACCTCTACATTTCTAAATTATGATGAAGTTGGTATATGCACAGTTATTGTCATCACTAGTCAACTTACGAAATTATCATCAACGAATTTCATTATTTTGAAATATTTATTTAGCAGTCAATTGCCGAAAAATAAAAAGACTTCTGCCTGACGGTAAATGGCTTTCATTTGAAAAAAAAGTGACAGTTTCCGTCCTGTTCAATTATAAAGCATCGATATAGCAGAAAGTTTACTCTGCTCTTAGTTATTTACGTCCATTTTATTGAGTTTGGTTTTCACAACTATTGTGTTCAATATTGCTTGTTTGTTATATTTGCATCGTATTTTCCCTTTGGAAGACACATGTGAATGCTATCAGATAAAACATATTATATATGATAAATTTTGAAATGTACCGTCGATTTAGTAGTAATCGTCTGATACCAATTTTCGTGGATTTCTATAGCACAGGTGAACCATGAAAATGACTGGTGAATGAATGACAAATTTCCTATAATTTTGTATAACGACTTTGGCAATACCAATAAAATTTAATATCAAAACGAACATGTGCCAAAATTAGGTGTTCACGAGATAAATGAATCCACGGTATTATGTATACACGTTATTTCTACACAACCTCGTTTAAGAAAACAGTTTTTAATATATATATTCATCCATTTAAAGTTCGTACATTTAATATTCAATTTGTTATCTTCTTTATGTGTAATTGTCTTTACAAATTAAAAGGCAACACATCATATTACACTACTATTTTAACAAAAAATGAGATCAGGATCCTCATAATGAATTCAGCGACAAGTTTGTGTCGAATTACAAGATAAATATTATTTAAAAACTAATATTATAATAGCAAATAAAGATAATGAATAATAACAAAATGAATAAGTGAACTGCTATAAATTATCCTTGCACAATTTGTGGATCGAACATGCGGATGGTGATATGTTATATTAAAAAAGTTCGATTACGCTCAACATGGGATGTATATTTCATGTATTTATAAGTTATTTCTGGCTGTAAGATATCTTCCATGCTCGTCAAAACACAACTGCTGTAGTGGTGTGATTCTGATATATTTAAGAATTGCAGAATGTGGAGAAAAAGGAACTGCTATATTTTACCTCTGCATCTTTTTCATCTGGATTTAAGCTATTTTCGATTAAAGTTGTAATGGTTTTTGGATTTACCGGATTTTGGCCTAAAGCTATATGCAGTGCTGTTCTCCCCTGGAATAACGTAACATAAAACAGATGTTAATAAGACATTTGGTGCTTTTATCTTTTAAGAAGAGTTTTGTATGAGATTATCAAATTAATTCACGTAGTACTCAGAAAAAACACACGCATTTCTCTATATCACTCAATCAGTATTTTACATATGGACTAATAAATCCTTTACAACACTATTTTGGTCAAATATCATTGACATAAAGTTAACTACTTTATTTCTGATCTGCACATTTCTCCAAAGTTGTAGAGTTCCATATAGATCAGTTAAAAAATGGTGTAAAAATAAATGATATGATCGATGTGCCTCTGATATCTTCACATATAACAGTAAACATAAATGTTTATACATAACCTCTTTATCTTTCTCATCCGGTTTTTTGCAATATTTTATTAAAGTTGAAATGATTTTGGGGTCTACACGATCTTGGCTTACAGCTACGTGTAATGCTGTTCTCCCCTGAAAAAACGAAAGAGAAAACAGATGTTGCGGAAATATGCTTGCTTTTATCCATTTTTAGAAAAAAATGACTGAGATTAAAATAAAAAAAATCAAATAGTACTAGGAATAACACATTCATGCATTTGTTTATAGAGCTGGATTTTTTTTACATGGCTGTTTATGACGTCTTTACTCATAATCCATTGGAAGTTGAATGTGTACTGATTGATAATTTAGTCTTAGATGCATGCTTTTTTATTAGCTGGCTTTGAATGAATTGTCAGTAACTGCGGGTACTTTCAGATCAGTACTTAGTTTCTTTTTGTTTGTTGGGATATACAAGTACCCTGCCACATCCATAATCTGTGTTTGCTAGATGTACATTGTATTTCTATTTGAATCTATCTGATGACAATGTTAAAAATATACAACACTGTCCGAGGTTCAACTTTGTAATCTTCTGTATGCACGTGCCGGTCACAAGTCAGTAGCTTTCAATTAAGTGCTTGTCGTTTCTTCATGTGTTACATATTTGTTTTAAACCAAAAACAGGTTTTGACTCCAATCCTAATTGACTAGGATAGTCAGTTTCCTTATCAAAGGACGGTGATTTTCTCCGGGCACTCCAGCTTCTTCCACCAATGAAAACTGGCCGCCACGAAATAACATTAAGGCGGTGCTTAAAAGTGGCGTTAAAAAATAAAATAAAATCACTTTTAATCAGGAAACAGACAAATTAATAACTAGCGGTGGATTTAAAGGAGTTCTTAAAATGATCAAGACAGGTAAATCAAGTGATTTAGGTTGCATTACTAATGAAATATTAAAGTTTAGCATTAAATTTTACAATAACTGCATTTTCCAGAGCTGTGGAGTATATTATATTTAATCTTATTTCATAAGTAATAAACTTGACCCGTCAAATTACAGGGAGATTTTATTAATAAATTGTACGGCAATAATTTTCAGTGCTATCTTAATCAACAGGTTGAACTTGTTTATGAGAGACAAGTTCGCTAATTCACAATTGGTATTTTGTAAAAACCACACATCATCTGATATTTCATTAATATTAAAAACGTAAATAAATGAATTTCTTCATCAAAATAACAATGAATTCTACGTATGATTTGGGGATTTACATAAGCTTTTTACTCAGTGTGTAGAGCTGATTTGGTCTATGAGTTAGCAAATATCGGGGTACGAAAATATTTGAATAGTTCTATTGAAAATATACTCTCTAACCGAAATTTGTGTCATGATTGAAAAGAAGGCCAGAAAAGTTTAATTTTCGAAAGAGCAAAAATAGCCTTCGTGTCAAAAATACAAATGTATCTTTGATAATTGGTTATCAAAGGTACCAGGATTATAATTTATTACGCCAGACGCGCGCTTTTTCCACATAATAATCATCAGTGACGCTTATATCAAAATATTTATCAATCCAAACAATTACAAAGTTGAAAAGCTGTGAGGATCCAAAATTCCAAAAAGTTATGCCAAACACGGATAAGGTAATCTATTCCTGGGATAAGTAAATCCTTAGTTTTTTTTTATGAATTCAAAGTTTTGTAAACAGGAAATTTAAAAAAAATGACCGAATAATTGATATTTATGTCAACACCGAAGTGCTGACTACTAAGCTGGTGGTACCCTCGGGGAAGAAACATCCAACAGTTGTGTCATCGACCTAGTGATGCAAATAGTTATCAAAGGTATCAGGATAAAAATTTAGTACGCCTAATGCGCGTTTTTTCTTCATAAGACTCATCAGTGACGTCATATCAAAATATTTTTCAATCCAAACAATTACAAAGTCGAAGAGCATTGAGGATCCAAAATTCCAAAAAGTTGTGACAAACACGACTAAGGTTATCTATTATTAGGATAAGACACTCCTTAGTTTTTCGATAGTTTTAAAGTTTTGTAAACATGAAATTTATAAAAATAGCCACCTAAATAATATGTATGTCAATACGGAAGTGCTGACTACTGGGCTGGTGATACCCTCTTGGACGAAACGTCCACCATCAGTGGCATCGACCCAGTGGTGTAAATAGTTATTAAAGGTACCAGGATTATAATTTAGTACGCCAGTCGCGCGTTTCGTTTACATAAGACTCACCAGTGACGCTCATATCAAAATATTGATCAAGCCAAACAATTACGAAGTTGAAGAGCATTTAAGATCCAAAATTTCAAAAAGTTGTTCCAAACACGGCTATGTAATCTATTCCTGGGATAAGAAAATGCTTAGTTTTTTGATAAATTCAAAGTTTTGTAAACAGGAAATTTATAAAAATGACCACCTAATTGATAATTATGTCAATACCGAAGTGCTGACTACTGGGCTGGTGATACCCTCGTGGACAAAACGTCCACCAGCAGTGACACCGACCCAGTGGTATTAATAGTTATCAAAGGTACCAGGATTAAAATTTAGTACGCAAGACGCGCGTTTCGTCTACATAAGACTCATCAGTTACGCTCATATCAAAATATTTATCAAGCCAAACATTTACGAAGTTGAAGAGCATTGAAGATCCAAAATTTCAAAAAGTTGTGCCAAACACGGCTAAGGTAATCTATTCCTAGGATAAGAAACTCCTTAGTTTTTCGATAAATTCAAAGTTTTGTAAACAGGACATTTTTAAAATTGACCACAAAATTGATATTCATGTCAACACCGAAGTGCTGACTATTGGGCTGGTGATACCCTCTTGGACGAAACGTCCACCAGCAGTGGCATCAATTTAGTGGTGTAAATAGTTATCAGAGGTACCATGATTATAATTTAATACGCCAGACGCGCTTTTCGTCTACATAAGACTCATCAGTGACGCTCATATCAAAATATTTATCAAGCAAACAATTTCGAAGTTGAAGAGCATTTAGGAACAAAAATTCCAAAAAAGTTGTGCCAAACACAGCTAAATTAATCCATTCATGGGATAAGAAAATCCTTAGTTTTTTTATGAATTCAAAGTTTTGTAAACAGGAAATTTATAAAAATGACCATATAATTGATATTCATGTCAACACCGAAGTGCTGACTACCGGGCTGGTGATACCCTCGGGGACGAAACGTCCACCAGCAGTGGCATCGATTCAGTGGTGTAAATAGTTATCAGAGGTACCAGGATTATAATTTAATACGCCAGACGCGCGTTTCGTCTACATTAGACTCATCAGTGACGCTCATATCAAAATATTTATCAAGCCAAACAATTTCGAATTTGAAGAGCATTTAGGAACAAAAATTCCTAAAAAGTTGTGCCAAACACGGCTAACGTAATCCATTCCTGGGATAAGAAAATCCTTAGTTTGTTGATAAATTGAAAGTTTTGTAAAGAGGAAATTTATACAAATGACCACATAATTTATATTCATGTCAACACCGAAGTGCTGACTACCGGGCTGGTGATACCCTCTGGGACGTAACGTCCACAAGCAGTGGCATCGACCCAGTGGTATAAATAGTTTATCAAAGTTACCAAGAGTATAATTTATTACGCCAGACGTGCGTTTTATCTACATAAAACTCATTAGTGACGCTCATATCAAAATATTTATCAAGCCAAACATTTACGAAGTTGAAGAGCATCGAGGATCCAAAATTTTTAAAAAGTTGGGCCAAACACGGCTAAGGTAATCTATACCTGGGATAAAAAACTCCTCAGTTTTTCGATAAATTCAAAGTTTTGTAAACAGGAAATTTATAAGAATGACCACAAAATTGATATCCATGTCAATACCGAAGTGCTGACTACTGGGCTGGTTATACCCTCGTGGACGACACGTCCAACAGCAGTGGCATCGACTCAGTGGTGTAAATAGTTATCAGAGGTACGAGGATTATAATTTAGTACGCCAGACGCGCGTTTCGTCTACATTAGACTCATCAGTGACGCTCATATCAAAATATTTATCAATCCAAACAATTACGAAGTTGAAGAGCATTGAGGATCCAAAATTCCAAAAAGTTGTGCCAAACACGGCTAAGGTAATCCATTCCTGGGATAAGAAAATCCTTAGTTTTTCGATAAATTCAAAGTTTTGTAAACAGGACATGTTTAAAATTGACCACAAAATTGATATTCATGTTAACACCGAAGTGCTGACTACTGGGCTGGTGATACCCTCTGGAACGAAATGTCCACCAGCAGTGGCATCGACCCAGTGGTGTAATTAGTTATCAAAGGTACCAGGATTATAATTTAGTACGCCAGACGCGCGTTTCGTCTACATTAGACTCATCAGTGACGCTCATCTTAAAATATTTATCAAGCCAAACATTTACGAAGTTGAAGAGCATTGAGAATCAACAATTCCCAAAAAATTGTGCCAAACATGGCTAAGGTAATCCATTCCTGGGATAAGAAAATCCTTACTTTTTCGATAAATTCAAAGTTTTGTAAACAGGACATTTTTAAAAATGACCACAAAATTGATATTCATGTCAACACCGAAGTGCTGACTACTGGGCTGCTGATACCATCTGGAACGAAATGTCCACCAGCAGTGGCATCGACCCAGTGGTGTAATTAGTTACCAAAGGTAACAGGATGATAATTAAGTACGCAAGACGCGCGTTTTGTCTACATTAGACTCATCAGTGACGCTCATATCAAAATATTTATCAAGCCAAAAAATTTCGAAGTTGAAGAGCATTTAGGAACAAAAATTCCTAAAAAGTTGTGCCAAACACAGCTAACGTAATCCATTCCTGGGATAAGAAAATCCTTAGTTTGTTGATAAATTGAAAGTTTTGTAAAGAGGAAATTTATACAAATGACCACATAATTGATATTCATGTCAATACCGAAGTGCTGACTACCGGGCTGGTGATACCCTCTGGGACGTAACGTCCACAAGCAGTGGCATCGACCCAGTGGTATAAATAGTTATCAAAGGTACCAGGAGTATAATTTATTACGCCAGACGTGCGTTTTATCTACATAAAACTCATTAGTGACGCTCATATCAAAATATTTATCAAGCCACACATTTACGAAGTTGAAGAGCATTGAGGATCCAAAATTTCAAAAAGTTGTGCCAAACACGGCTAAGGTAATCTATACTTGGGATAAGAAAATCCCTAGTTTTTCGATAAATTCAAAGTTTTGTAAACAGGAAATTTATAAAAATGACCACAAAATTGATATTTATGTCAACACCGAAGTGCTGACTTCTGGGCTGGTGATACCCTCTGGAACGAAATGTCCACCAGCAGTGGCATCGACCCAGTGGTGTAATTAGTTATCAAAGGTAACAGGATTATAATTTAGTACGCAAGACGCGCGTTTCGTCTACATAAGACTCATCAGTGACGCTCATATCAAAATATTTATCAAGCTAAACATTTACGAAGTTGAAGAGCATTGAGGATCAAAAATTCCCCAAAACTTGTGCCAAATATGGCTAAGGTAATCCACTCCTGGGATAAGAAAATCCTTACTTTTTTGATAAATTCAAAGTTTTGTAAACAGGACATTTTTAAAAATGACCACAAAATTGATATTCATGTCAACACCGAAGTGCTGACTACTGGGTTGGTGATACCCTCTGGAACGAAATGTCCACCAGCAGTGGCATCGACCCAGTGGTGAAACTAGTTATCAAAGGTAACAGGATTATAATTTATTACGCCAGACGCGCGTTTCGTCTACAATAGACTCATCAGTGACGCTCATATAAAAATATTTATTAAGCCAAACAATAACGAAGTTGAAGAGCATTGAGGATCAAAAATTCCCCAAAAGTTGTGCCAAACACGGCTTAGGTAATCCATTCCTGGGATAGGAAAATCCTTAGTTTTTTGATAAATTCAAAGTTTTGTAAACAAGAAATTTATAAAAATGACCACCTAATTGATAGTTATGTCGATACCGAAGTGCTGACTACTGGGCTGGTGATACCCTCGTGGACGAAACGCCCACCAGCAGTGGCATCGACAAAGTTGTGTAAATAGTTATCAGAGGTACCAGGATTAAAATTTAGTACGCAAGACGCGCATTTCGTCTACATAGGACTCATCAGTGACGCTCATTTTAAAATATTTATCAGGTCAAACAATAACGAAGTTGAAGAGCATTGAGGATAAAAAATTCCCAAAAAGTTGTGCCAAACACTGCTAAAGTAATCCATTCCTGGGATAAGAAAATCCTTACTTTTTCGATAAATTCAAAGTTTTGTAAACAGGACATTTTTAAAATTGACCACAAAATTGATATTTATGTCAACACCGAAGTGCTGACTTCTGGGCTGGTGATACCCTCTGGAACGAAATGTCCACCAGCAGTGGCATCGACCCAGTGGTGTAATTAGTTATCAAAGGTAACAGGATTATAATTTAGTACGCAAGACGCGCGTTTCGTCTACATAAGACTCATCAGTGACGCTCATATCAAAATATTTATCAAGCTAAACATTTACGAAGTTGAAGAGCATTGAGGATCAAAAATTCCCCAAAACTTGTGCCAAATATGGCTAAGGTAATCCACTCCTGGGATAAGAAAATCCTTACTTTTTTGATAAATTCAAAGTTTTGTAAACAGGACATTTTTAAAAATGACCACAAAATTGATATTCATGTCAACACCGAAGTGCTGACTACTGGGTTGGTGATACCCTCTGGAACGAAATGTCCACCAGCAGTGGCATCGACCCAGTGGTGAAACTAGTTATCAAAGGTAACAGGATTATAATTTATTACGCCAGACGCGCGTTTCGTCTACAATAGACTCATCAGTGACGCTCATATAAAAATATTTATTAAGCCAAACAATAACGAAGTTGAAGAGCATTGAGGATCAAAAATTCCCCAAAAGTTGTGCCAAACACGGCTTAGGTAATCCATTCCTGGGATAGGAAAATCCTTAGTTTTTCGATAAATTCAAAGTTTTGTAAACAGGACATTTTAAAAATTGACCACAAAATTTACATTCATGTCAACTCCGAAGTGCTGACTACTGGGCTGGTGATACCCTATGGAACGAAATGTCCACCAGCAGTGGCATCGACCCAGTGGTGTAATTAGTTATCAGAGGTAACATGATTATAATTTAGTACGCAAGACGCGCGTTTCGTCTACATTAGACTCATCAGTGACGCTCATATCAAAATATTTATCAAGCAAAACAATTACGAAGTTGAAGAGCATTTAGGATCCAAAATTCCCAAAAGTTGTGCCAAACACTGCTAAGATTATCCATTCCTGGGATAAGAAAATCCTAAGTTTTTCGATAAATTCAAAGTTTTGCAAGCAAGAAATTTTTAAAAATAGCCACCTAAATGATATGTATGTTAACACCGAAGTGCTGACTACTGGGCTGGTGATACAATCGGGGACGAAACGTCCACCAGCAGTGGCATCGATCCAGTGGTGTAAATAGTTATCAGAGGTACCAGGATTATAATTTAATACGCCAGACGCGCGTTTCGTCTACATAAGACTCATCAGTGACTCTCACATAATATTTATGTTTATACCGAAGTGCTGACTACTGGGCTGGGGATACCTTCGTGGACGAAACGTCCACCAGCAGTGGCATCGACTAAGTAGTGTAAATAGTTATCAGAGGTACCAGGATTAAAATGTAGTACGCAAGACGCGCGTTTCGTCTACATACGACTCATCAGTGACGCTCATATTAAAATATGTATGAAGCCTAACAATAACGAAGTTGAAGAGCATTGAGGATCAAAAATTCCCAAAAAGTTGTGCCAAACACGGCTAAGGTAATCCATTCCTGGGATAGGAAAATCCTTAGTTTTTTGATAAATTCAAAGTTTTGTAAACAAGAAATTTATAAAAATGACCACATAATTGATATTCGTGTCAACACCGAAGTGCTGACTACCGGGCTGGTGATACCCTCTGGGACGTAACGTCCACCAGCTGTTGCATCGACCCAGTGGTATAAATAGTTATCAAAGGTACCAGGAGAATAATTTATTACGCCAGGCACGCGTTTAATCTACATAAGACTCATTAGTGACGCTCATATCAAAATATTTATCAAGCCAAACATTTACGAAGTTGAAGAGCATTGAGGATCAAAAATTCCCAAAAAGTTGTGCCAAAGACGGCTAAGGTAATTCATTCCTGGGATAAGAAAGTCCTTAGTTTTTCGATAAATTCAAAGTTTTGTAAACAGTACATTTTTAAAATTGACCACAACATTTATATTCATGTCAACACCGAAGTGCTGACTACTGGGCTGGTGATACCCTCTGGAACGAAATGTCCACCAGCAGTGGCATCGACCCAGTGGTGTAAATAGGTATCAAAGGTACCAGGATTATAATTTAGTACGCAAGACGCGCGTTTCGTCTTCATTAGACTCATCAGTGACGCTCATATCAAAATATTTATCAAGCCAAACAATTACGAAGTTGAAGAGCATTTAGGATCCAAAATTCCAAAAAGTTGTGCCAAACACGGCTAAGGTAATCCATTCCTGGGATAAAAAAATCCTTAATTTTTCGATAAATTCAAAGTTTTGTAAACAGGAAATTTATAAAAATAGCCACCTAAATAATATGTATGTCAATACCGAAGTGCTGACTACTGGGCTGGTGATACCCTCGGGGACGAAACGTCCACCACCAGTGGCATCGACCCAGTGGTGTAAATAGTTATCAGAGGTACCAGGATTATAATTTAATACGCCAGACGCGCGTTTCGCCTACATAAGACTCATCAGTGAAGCTCAAATCAAAATATTTATCAAGCCAAACAATTTCGAAGTTGAAGAGCATTGAAGATCCAAAATTTCCAAAAGTTGTGCCAAACACGGCTAAGGTAATCTACTCCTGGGATAAGAAAATTCTTTTTTTTTCGATAAATTCAAAGATTGGTACACAAGAAATTTATAAAAATGACCACATAATTGATATTCATGTCAACACCGAAGTGCTGACTACTGGCCTGGTGATACCATCGGGGACGAAACGTCCACCATCAGTGGCATCGACCCAGTGGTGTAAATAGTTATCAAAGGTACCAGGATTATAATTTAGTACGGCAGTCGCGAAAAAGTCCAAAAAGTTGTGCCAAACACGGCTAAGGTAATCCATTCCTGGGATAAGAAAATCCTTACCTTTTCAAAGTTTGGTAAACAGGAAATTTATAAAAATGACCACATAATTGATATTCATGTCAACACATAAACGCTGACTACTGAGCTAGTGATACCCTCTGGGACGAAACGTCCAGAAGTAGTGGCACAGACCCAGTGATGTTAATAATTCTCGAAGGTACAAAGATTATAAGTTAGTACGCAAGACGCGTGTTTTGTCCACATAAGACTAATCAGTGACGCTCATATAAAAAAAAATATGTAGTCAAACAATGACGAAATTGAAGAGCATTGAGGATCCAAAATTCCAAAAAGTTGTGCCAAACACGGCTAAGGTAATCCTTTCCTGGGATAATTAACTCCTTGGTTTTTCGAAAAATTCTAAGTTTTGTAAACAGGAAATTGACCACCTAATTGATATTTATGTCAACACCGAAGTGCTGACTACTGGCCTGGTGATACACTTGTAGACGAAACGTCCACCAGCAGTGGCATCGACCGAGTGGTGTAAACAGTTATCAGAGGTACCAGGATTAAAATTTAGTACGCCAGATGCGCGTTTCAGCTACATAAGACTCATTGTTCGATGACGTGCATCTAGAAAGTTGTAAATATATAATTGGGTCTTTCGTCAGATTTCGGTATTTTTGATAAAAGGAACAAAAGTATAAAACCAATTACCACCACATAATCAACTAAAAAAGGCCAAGAAATGACAAATGTCAAACAATTCAAACAAAAAGACTGACGGCCATTTGTGTGTACAAAACAAAGAAAAAACACAAATGATATACAACATCAAACGACAACCACTGAATTACAGGTTCCCTCTTTTGGACACACAAAAACTGAATGTGGCGGAGTTAAACATGGTCCATGGCGTCCATTCTATACCTTAATCTTGGACAGTGCTGCAACAGTACAACACTCGCTCAAACTATGCAACTGAATCAAATCGCTTAAAAAAAGCCTATCAACTAACATAAACACGGAACGGATGTTGCAGGAAATTGATACATACCAACAACAAAAAGGACACTACGTACATATCTTAGTAACTGACAACTAGTTTAAACCAATTAATATAAACAACTTACAAGTGCTTTAGTAAGTAGATGATATGAAATGCTTCTTGGATGATTTTAAAGAAAAAAAATCTTTTTACTTTACCTCTTTATCTTTTTCATCTGGATTACAGCGGTTTTCGATTAAGGTTTCAATTATCTTTGGATTGACATCATATTTAGAAGCAGCTAGGTGTAAAGCTGTTTGCCCCTGAAAAGACATAACATATATCAGTTGTTGTTCAAGATTACTGCGTTTTATGGGACTGCAAGTGCATAAGCAAGATCCATGAATAACGTTCATGATAGCAGCAATCCAGTATTTGTTATTTCTATTTACCCATTTTATCTTGTGTAAAAACATGTTTGAGTAAATAAAGGCAACAGTAGTATAACGCTGTCCGAAATTCACAATCGATTGAGAGAAAACAAAGCCAGGTTACAAACTAAAACTGAGGGAAACACATCAAATTTAAGAGAAAAACAACGAAAGAACATCAACACCAAAATGAACAAAAATCAAAACACAATGAAACAACCCAGAAACGAACTATGAATAACAGCAATAACTTTATAGTGATCAAAATGAAAAGGGAAAATGGGATTATTTCAAAGAGACAACAAGCCGACAAGAGAGCAGAAAACAGTACAATACCCCAAATGGACGTCATAATAAACTCTAAAACATATCTAAGCCCTGAACCCATTCCTATACCTGTAGTCCAAAAAAACAAGAACATACACACATCAATCAAACACACAGAAATACTAAGTTAAAAAGAAGTCAAAGTCCGATTTTAGATTTGGTTACAGAAGAAACTAAGCATTCTAACATGACGTCCTTCAAACGCTTTTAGTAAACACCCGTGGTAAACTATAATTATATTGCTTGGGCGGTTCCGATCGTACTCCCACGTCATATGCTTTTTTTGTGAATGAGGTAATTTAAGTCATAGAACATTGGTTAGAATAGAAGCATTTACGGGAAAATACACGCTTGTGAAACCGAAAATCATCACTACAAGGAAACGTAAACAACCGATGCTATATATATTATACATATAAGACATTTAAGTAAATTATCATCCAAAACTATCTTAATAACGTTATTGTAAACAGTTTAATTCATGTCACTTATTCAGTTTTTTCCGTTCTTTTACGTCAATTTAATAGTGCGTTTATTTATGGGAACGGCAAATAATTGCCTCTACCTAGATCGCTTCGATCTGAAAGAATTGTCGTATTTGTCCTATTAGAATCGAAATAATTCATCGGAGCTTGAATATATCATGATTTTACCACAGGTTGTCCTTTTATGCCGATAGTTTACCCCTCGCTATCGCTCAGGGTAAAATATTTGTCATAAAGGGCCAACCCGTTGTCAAATCACGATATATTCAAGCTCCCATGAGTTATTTCTTAAACATAACAATGATACATACATTAACAAAGGGCTACTAACAGTAACTTACCTGCTTCAGTTGATACGTGCATGCTGTTTCCCCGAAAACAATGTTACATTCAAATATGTGCCTTTTTTCATTTTTTTTAATTATCCTGTACGCGAATATTGATGTTTTTTTCAAACAGTTCAAGAAAAATACATGCGTGTGCAAATACAGCAAATCTGCTTTTTTAACATATTAGCTTCTAATGAATCATTTGATATATATCGATGACTTATAATTTACTTTTATACTTCAGTTTGATTTAGCCATTTGTTCATAGGAACGTTTTGTCTTGAATTTACCTCGGAGTTCATTTTTTCGTGATTCGTCTTACTTTGTTGACATTGCAAGTATGCCACATCTGCTTATTTACATATAAGGGAAATACTTTCTTCTTCAAAGCAGAAAGCTCGTTCGTGCTATACCTCTTCATTCTTTTTATCTGTTTTACAGCCTTTTTTAATTAAAGTTGTAATAATTGTTAGACAATCTGTAGAGCAACCAAGAGCTAAGTGTAATGCTGTTCTCCCCTAAAATGACAAATAATCCAAAGATAACATTCAAATATTCTATCTGTATTTTTTCTTCAATTTTTTGAAAAGTTATGTTATAATTGTTAAGCATACAGCACTAACAATCTCCCCCATTTTAATGTAGAGCAAATACACCATTTTACACATTGACGAGAGCAAAACCACTACCATCTGCCAAATAGCGTTGACTTATTACTTGCATTTCTGATGTACAGTTTAGTAAGTACATTGACACTTATTGTCATCATTATTAAACCTTACAAATTTTCAGAAATATATTTCTTTATATTAGTCTGAATGCATCATTCTTATTTTGTAGTAATTCGAAGTAAAATAGATAGACTGCTTTTGAAATGTCGATGGGATATGTTTTCAGTGTTCAAATTATTTTACTGTCGTCATCTTCATTTGTTAAAGTTTCCATCCTGTACCATTATGCAGCATGAAACAACAGCAGAATGTGTACTATCTCAATTCGTATGTGTGTTCCTTGTATTTGTATCATATCAATCCTTTGGAAGACACACAAGATTATTGTACGGCAAAACTTATTATGTGTCTTTGTCCTGAATAAGTTAAACCTCGGTGTGATAAAATTTTTGGCGTTACATCTTTATACATTATTTCTTGATAAAAGATAACAAAAACAATAATGTCCATCAGTACAACTAGGAGTGCAAAACACTTTAAATTGAGATTAGAATAAAGTTATTGATCATGAATCCAGCACTAAGTTTCAATTTGTCGATTTCAAACACAAAGTCACGTAATTAATAATTAAACTATGAGAGCAAACATTGATTATGAACCTACAGTGCAGTTTACTCACTTAACCATTCAGACAGCATTAGATCTTGTCAATGACCTATACAAACTTATTGACAGTGATTTACTGTTCATTTAAAAAAAAATCGTGTGTTTATTTTTTTATAGTTTAAAGTAAGTAAAACCTTTCATGTCAATCATATAACAACTGCTGTTAAAAAATAGTAATACGAACTTTTATAATTTACCTCTTTATCTTTTTCATTTGGATTTAAACCATTTTCGATTAGAGTAGTAATTATATTCAGATTTACCCGATGCTGGCTAACAGCTACGTGCAAAGCTGTTCTCCCCTAAAATAATGTAACAGAAAACAGTTTTTGCTAAAATAGTTGCCTTCTTATTTTTACTTTTAAAGAATATAGTAGGATAAAATCAAAATGTTTCAAATACTGAAATATAACACATGTTATTATCTATAGCACTCAATCTGCATGTTAAATATGGACAAATAAATTCATAACAGCACTATTATTTGTCAAATATCATTGACTTACTATGTATTAACTCAAGTAATTAACCACTGATTTTTTCATGTAAAGCAAATTTGCCATTTTAGTAGTCACCCAATACTTTATTATTTGTAAAATAAATTGGATATTGCCATAAGTGTTTGTCAACACTCTTTACTCTAGATAGTGGTATTTTTGGTATTTACGTATTCACATACACCAATAAGAAATATGATTTCTTTTTGTTTCGATATAAAATAGGAAGATTCTATTCACAAAATACTGGAATATTATTACATGTTGTTCAATTCGTTTTGCAATAATAATCTACAATTACAAATTAGTTAACAGTGTTAACTATTAGCCAGCATAAAACGAATTCACTTTACACAGCAGTGTTTTTGTCAGATTATTGGTATTTGTGTCCATTCCATTTCCATTCCAAAGTGTTAATTTTTCATATTAAGAAGGTAAGACTGCGTATATTCATTGTTTTTCAGAAAGTAAAACCTTCCGTGTTCATTAAATGACATCTACTGTAAAGCTAAATAATTGGATGTACCTCTGTGTTTTAGAACTGAAGTATGAAGAGAAAAAAAATTTTTTTATACTTTACCTCTTCATCTTTTTCATCGGGATTTAAGCAATATGTATATAAAGCTGAAATGATTTTTGGATCTACTCCATATTGACCTACAGCTACATGTAATGCTGTTCTCCCCTGGAATAAAATAACATAAACATATGTTAATAAAAATTCATGCTTTTTTCCATACTCAGAAAAGTATATCGGAAGGGAAGATAAAAATAATTGACTGAAAACTAAAAAAATCACATGCATTTATTTATAGAGCTCAATTGGTATTTTATATGTGGATAAATAAATTTAATTCCCCCTGTGGGGATCACCTGCCCATTAATATAAATTTTAATCCTGGTGTCTTAGATGAGTGTATTCAACACCACTGGGTTCATGCCAGTGCTGGTGGAATTTTAATTCACCGAGGGTATCACAAGCCCAGTTGTCAGCACCTATGTGTTGACTTGGGTTATCATTGATATGTCCATAATTATAGAATATTTGAAATATGAAGGCTTAACCTCAAAAATAGATTGCCATAGCTGTGTCTGGCATAACAATGGTCCTCAATGCTCCTCAACTGTATTTGGGCTTTATTTTGTCTCTTTAACATTTCTTTTCGAGTGTCACTGATTAGTCTTTAGTAGACGAAACGCGTGTCTGACAAAACTATAAAATTTCTATTCTGGTATCTCTGTGCGTATTGAATGCTAAACTATCATTTGTCAAATAAAATTGACACACCATTTTCTATTAGTTTTATTCTGAATTTTTCATTTACAAAAAATAGGTTTGAAAATAAGGTACATGGATTATAATTTAAAACGCCATATGCGTGTTTCGTCTGCCTAAGACTCATCAGCGACGCTCATATCAAAATAGTTTAAAAGACAAACAAGTAAAAAATTGAAGAGCATTGAGGACCCAAAGTTACAAATGGTTGTCTGTTATAGAAATATATAAAAATAACCATACATCGATGTTTATGTCATCACCGAAGTGCTGACTACTGGGCTCGTGAAACCGTCCACCAGCAGTGGTATCGACCCAGTGGTGTAAATAGTTATCAACGGTACCAGGATTAAAATTTAGTACGCTAGACGCGCGTTTCGTCTACATAAAAATCATTAGTGACGCTCATATCAAAATATTTATGAAGCTAAAAAAGTACAAAGCTGAAGAGCAATCAGGATCCAAAGTTCAAAAAATTTGTGCCAAATACGGCTCAGGTAATCTCTGACGCTCATATCAAAATATTTATAAAGCCAAACAAGTACAAAGTGGAAGAGTATTGAGGATCCAAAATTCAAATGCCAAATACACGTACTGTAATCTATGCCAATGAACCATATTTCATGTATTTCAAGAGTGTTTAAAATAGGACTGAGGTGACATTATTGCATAAGGCACATACATTGTATCGATGGTCGAAATAAGACCAATATTAGTTGAGAAAATGTGAATAATGAACCTTAAATTAACCTGAATTTAAATCTTATCAGTAAAACAAGTCGTATGTATATTGTTTTATACGTAAATTAAATTGAACAAATTGCAAATGAGACAATTCGTGACCAAAAATCAAATGAAATCAATTTAAACAACTGATAGTTATCTTAAGGCTTCAAACCTTGAGCAAGGACCATACCGCATTTAAAGTCAGCTATAAAAGAACCTAAATTAAAATTGTACAACTATTTAAACGAGAAAACTAATGGCCTGATTTATGTCCAAAGCAGGGATAAAAACAAATGTAAAAAACACCAACAAACGACAACCAATCTATAATAGAATATTTACACGCGGGATAGGCACATACATAATGCGAATGGTAACAACTTGCTTGCTGGCCAACACCATGTCTAAACATTGAACAGTCTTGTAACCGTACACTATAGGAACCATCTTAACAAAAATGTTTCAGATTGTTGCAAAGCAGAAAAAAACAAACATATTAATACTAAGACAAGACGTGGCAGGAGATGTATACATAGACACGTCAAAAAGGACACTAATGATATACCTGAGATTACTCGCAGTTACCTACGGCTAGATCATACAAGTCATTATTTATCAGTTACACATGCTTGAGAAAATAACAGATTCAACGTGCTTCTGGTATATTTCTAAATAAGAAGGAATTTTCTACTTCACCTTTTTGTCTTTTTCATCTGGATTGAATCCATTAGCTATTAAAGTTGTAAGGATGTCTGGATTTACATCACAGTGAGAAGCAGCCAGGTGTAATGCTGTTTCCCCCTGGAATTACATATTAGATGTTGTGTAAACATTACCTCATTCATTTAAAGGGAAATAATGTGCCGAAGTTAATAACAATACATAAGGGCGAATAACTCTCATATGGAGGTTTTAGATGTAGCGGCCACAAGGAAAACAGTATTTTGGGAGATAACTCTAACAACGTATAGTGTTCGGTTAAAAGGTGTCCGTTTTAAAAGCGTATACACTGTGGGACATCTTGGAAACAACAATACTACGCAAGAAACAAATTCGGCTAAAAAAAAAATTAAATTAAAAACCAATTGTTCAGAGAACAATGGAAGGTCTTTCCATCTTTTGATACGAAAATATGTCAGTTTCAGTGTCAAATTATAGCTTATCAAAAATACCTGGTTTCTATACAATTTTGTTAAAAACAAGAAGATATAATTTGTTATTTCTTGTGGAAAAAATGTCACTACCGGTATTATTTGATAGTTTAATTGGCACTGATTTCAAAATATATGGTTCTATGTACTTTTTGAATTAATCAAATGTGATTACGTAAAAGATTACGACAAATTTACAATAAGCTTTTGATAAGCTATTATACACAATGGCTACTTCCGGTTTACACATTTCCGGTTGCAATTTCAAGGTCATATTACTTGCAACCTAATGTAAGTCATATGGCCTTATAACACATCAATGTGAAGATAAAGCAAAGATCAAAAGCTAAAACGTTAAATTTACCTATCGTATTGATCTTATTTTTAAGGTTATTAAGCAATGATTTCATATCAAAATACTTTAGGTCTTTACTTTTGTTTGTTACTTAGTTATATTACAATTTCACTTTTAACATTTATGGGGAGAAAACCATAACGAATGTTACCGCTTCGCTTCTGATAAAAAACCATATTGTGACAGATCACAACAAACAATTAAGTGAACATCTTTTTTCGATATCTTTAAAATTTGCTTAGGAGTAGAAGCACAAGCTAAGGCAAAACAAATAAACATTAGCTTAACCCTTGACCTCGACTTTTTTTTGTTTTAATGGACTCAAGACCTTAAATTAGAAGACTCTAGGTCACTATCTCTTAAGACTAATGAGTTATTTTACATTTATGTCATGTCAATTACAAAAAGGGAAATCACTCTTATCAGATCCCTTCGATCCAAATGATTCTTGACAAACTGAGGATGTAACGAACGAACGAAATTTGTCGGAATCTTTTACGTTTGCGAAGGAGTAACATGCTTAAGATAAAAACAGTGTTCGGGGAGAGAACTCCTACTTGAAAAAGTGTTCGGTTAAGCGGTACAAGTTGCAAAAGCGTATAAAGTGTTCGATATTATATGCAAAATATCCAAGCGATATCTTTTTAAATAACATTACAGCACATGAAAATTTTAAGCTGAAGAAAAAAAAATAAATAAGAAAATAATCAGAACAAAAGGTCTTTTCACTTTTCTGTAGAAAAACCTTTTGCTTGTGTTCTGATTGTTAGGTCTTTTTTATGCGCTTGTATTGTCATTTAAAAAAAGTCTTTCACATATTTTGCATATGATATGGAGCAGTTTATACGCTTTTTAAATGACACCGCTTAACCAACTACTTTGAGAGTTATCTCCCCGAACACTGTTTTTCTTGTGCGCACTACCCCATGGCAATCGTTAAAGTTTACATCAAATCTAATTTACAAAATTGCTCGTTATATCCTCAGGATATGGAGAATAATTTGGAGTAAAGAGATCCGTAGTCTTTCATATGAGACTTTTTTTCCTGTATGCATTTAAAATAAGCGATCTGCAAATGTAGCTGGTAACCCATAATTGATCAAGACCTAGGCTGTTTGGTGTTGAGGTCCTTCATAAAAAAAGAGAAAATTAAGTGAAGGTCAAAGGTTTAATTCCTTTTGTTGAGGTTTGCTTATTCTGACTTCTTATCATAAACCGCTCACGATACTGACAACATCTTTCCATTAAATTGTCATTCAGGACATGTTTTTCTTGATGGAAATGGAGCATATATATTAAATGGGACTTTTCGTCCCTCGTATATTTAGAATCATCGGTAAAGTGATATAACTAATTAACCATGCATATTAAAGATCTAGGGTCTGATTTGGTTTATAAACTTTAAACTGAGGTCAAAGTAATAGGTTAATGTGACTTTCTAGATTTCGACGTTTGCTTTAAATTCATATTTATAAACCATAGGACTTTATGCATTAGATTACAAACCATATTATGACCTTATAAAAGAAAACATGAAGCGACCTTATGAAAACCGGAAGTAGCTATTTTGTACTTATTTAATGTTAAAGTGTATTGAACAATATATTTTTGGAATCAATGTCAAGTAAACTTTCAAATAATACGGGAGATGACATTTTCAAAGCTGAAGTAACAAATAGTCCTACCTTTATTTATAGAGAAATGTATAGAAACCATATATTTTTCGAATATGCGTACACTTAGCTATTAATTGAATCTGAAAATGGCATTATAAACCATTTGTATACTTTCATATAAAAAAGGTCTATCTTTTCTACGCCCTTATTTTTTTCATGCGCTGTATTGTTATTCATAATAATAATAACAACAATGATAATAATGATAATTATAATAATAATAATCAGAACAAAACATAGAGGTCTTTACACAGAAAGGTGGAAAGACCTAATAATCAGAAAAAAATCTTAAGGTCTTTTAACGAAAAATTGGAAAGACACTATCAACTTATGATAAAGTTGTTAATTCAGCAGTAAACTTGTAATCATGTTTGTCTTCTTTAAATGATGTCTACTCATTAGTTATGTTGAAAACAAAGAACCCAGATCGAAATATTGTTTCTATCATTAAACTGAACCGTTAAGGTACTATTTTTTTTTAAAAGAACAGCAAGTATCAGTAAAATACATGTATTTCATACAATACAGAAGCAATCATTTATCTTATTAACCTTTTTATTCTTTTCATTTGGTTTACAGCCATTCTTTATTAACGTCGTAACGGTGTCTGGAATTATGCAACTTCTTCTACAAGCTAAGTGTATTGGTGTGTTACCCTGGAATGACACAAACGACAGATGCTACTAAAATATTTCTTTCTTTTTAGGATTGTTTTTGAAATAACTTTAGTTGATAATTGATGTTGATCCCTCAAAAGTAGAAAACACTGCATTTGCATGTCGATCAAATCACAGTTTGACATACAAGCAATAACGAGTGTATGTGCTTTAACACTATTATATGGCAATGATACGTTCTTCAACATTGTATTCATTATAGGATAGTAGACATATCATAATTTCAATTTATTAGTGTTGCATATTGTTCTCATTTACTTAATAGTTAATGTGATAATTAAAAAAAACAAAAAAACTTTCGATTAATTTGACGTTTGCATGGGCCGTAATTGGCACTGTGTTAACACCGCATTAGCTAAATATATTCCATTGACTCACCTATTCGAAATCGTTTGCAATACGATGATTCTACGCTAATCCCGATATTAGTCCGTCCTTACCACACCCGTCCTTCGCTTCTACTTCGACTATGGTTGGCTATAACTGTACTCTGCATGTTTTAAGCATGTTTGAAATTGGTCAAGGAACTCCAGGATCACGGAGACCTTCGCACGTCCTTACAATGACCAGCACAATCTCAAATCGACTAACAAAATGTTTGATAACTTATGAGGTCCTATTGAAATCGTGGTCCTAGTGTGATGAGGGCATAAGTAAATGTTAATAGACCTTCCCATGAGGCATACATTGAATTTGAATAAAGACCACAAATACCTGTACATAGATGGAGACGACCTTTTACGGAATTGAATAAATATTGAAAAAAAACACTCTTGTTTTTTACTTCATGAACAATATATATTTTTAATTTTTGAACTTGCCCAGACGCTATTCTTAAATTGTTATCTTTACGGAAAGACAATACTTCTGTATGACAAATGCAGACCAGTGTAAGTTAATGCTACGATCACTCAGACATTTGGCGACCAAAAAATTCTTTAAAAAACTTTGTTTTGTTATTTAAATTATGCAGAAAGAAAAAAAACATGTTTGTAAAGGTTTGTTTATCGTTATTCAATATTCCATATTCAACCGGCTGCTATCAGGCCGTTTGATATACATATTTTCTAAGTTGAAACTTATCAAAAATTAAACATTTGATAACATTTTTATTATGACAGATTTAGTTAAAAGTTGTAAAAATTAGGAAATGAAAATTATCTTTCTTGATACTAATTCAAGTTTTTGATAATTCTGCTAAAACAAATTGAACACTTCTCTTTATGAAATATATACTATTATCGATAGAACACAAATAGAATATAGATGATATTCTAAGACACAAAAACACCCCAACATCTAAAGTAAGATTAAAAAATATGAATAGAACCAACTATGGAAAAAAAAAACTTTCGAATTACTAGATATTCTGCTGATAAAGGTACGATGGTTGCGCTAGACCTACCTTATCTCTCAATCTTCATAATAGTCTGCATATTTTCGGTTAAAATATGTATATAGGTATCAATGACATCAGAATGAATGTGGGTAATCTATTCGTTTTCTTAGTTTAAGGAGGGCTTAAAACGCTAGATATCAAAATGTACAGTGAAAACCTACTGGAGACCGCTCAATAAATGTGGGAGCCCCTTGGTCGTTCAATGGCCATAACATTGACATGTATACAAACATATTGCAGTAAAAGAATTCCCCAGAATAACGTTAACTTATTTATCTACGAAGGGCTAACATTTTCACTTTTCAGCCAAATATCGTCTAAAATTCAGGTCAATGGGCTCAGGGCGATGGCTTGGCGCCATGATCCCTTAATCTCCATAAATTTATTCAGATACTTATTCATGTTATTAGATATAAAGATTCAAAAGAGCCTTGGATGATATAATCAAAACAAGTAATGAAAATATACTTTAGACCGCTTACAGACGATGGTCTTTAAATTAGGCATGGGGTAATGCACATTTTTAATTGCAATGCATGGTAATTTATTGTTTCTATTGATTGTAGACTGTTGTTTTTATTTCGTATATTATATGTATACAAAGAAGTTTTTCAGGAAAAAGGTTCAGTATCAAGTCAAATTAATCAATATTTATGACAGACTGTTATGGGTGTTTCGCACATTGTATATCTTATATAGTGAATCTGTTGTGTGTGTTAAAAAAATATAAAGAGGTAATTACTTTTCATTAGTTAAGGATGTACTTAGATGAGGTTAGGTGAAAATTAATAAATCAAGAATCTAAAATTGGTACTATAAGTTGGTAGAGCATTCTTCAAGGATAAAAATAAGCTAAAACTATTAATAGGTCGTAGACCTCCTTTTTGAGATATTTGAGATTTAAAATATGACTGGAAAAGGCTGACTCGGACTGCTACCTTGTAATTGCATTGGTATTATTTGGGTCCCAAAACCAAAGAATGTTTTTCAAGAATCTTCTTTAATTTTGGTAAATAAACTTTCATGAGCTATTTTTTCTAATATGAAAAAATAAATGGGTGTTATGGGGCAAACTATTTTACCTGGTTTTGTATGGAAAAACACCAAGGAGTCCGAAAAATTGACACTAACTCTAAAACCTCACCTAAGTACATCCTTAAACAGTTATCCGATGCTATTATTTAGGAACAATAGTAAAAATCATAACATGTAACTACACATTAAATCAGAAGTAAACAAACCAATTTTTGACTCATTTTATTGATTTTAAAAGGTGTTTTGTTTTCTTCTGTTGTTACGTTTAGTGACATGTGATGATTTTGACTATTCTTTTCAAATCAATACAATAAGTTTAAAATAACATCAATAAACGTAAATTGATTGAAAATTGTGCATTAGTTTCTAACGGGACCATTTCATTCATAGATCTTGATTGTTTACAAGAAACATATTGCACATAGGATCAAACTTTGCTTTGGAACAGAGAATGGAAAGAAAAAGAGGGCGTTGAAACTTCCTGGAATTGTGGTACAAAAGATTAGAGAGGTGTTGGAATTTTATCAAGAAAATGGTTTGTTTAGTTTACAACACTTTTTCAAATGGTATTACATTGATTAACTTTCAACATAAAGGGTCTCAACATTAGTAAATAAATGTATTTATTAAAGTTGAGCATACACGTGTTTTCTATTATGTAAACAATCACGTGATTGTGTGTCCGCATAGTGGTCATCTATATTAAATAAACAGGTTTGTGTTTTAAATATATGATATTTCGGATTGGTCAATATTTGTCGCATTGCGTAAATATATTGAGTATGATATTTGTTATGTAAATAGCACTGGATTTTTAAAGCGCGAATAGTTGTCTTGTTTAAGTAATTTAAGATATACTGTCATTCGAAGCTCGTATACCGTTCAGTAAGTTTAGTTTAGGTAAAGACCAACCTGCCTCCCCCCCCCCCCCCCCCCCCCCCGAGTTTAGATGCTTGTATATTTGAAATGTTTTCACGAATAAATAGATAGATATTAATACTATCAGTAGGACATTGTTTTTTTGATTATTAAGATATATATGTATATATGATTTTTTATTTTGTTTTTCTATTTTGTAGGGTGTCGTGAACTACATGTACGCAGCGGTGTTGCCGATATCGTGACATCGGAACTCAATATTTTGATTTAATAAAATATAACAGTACGCTGCACATGCTGGCGAGCTATTTCTATGAAACAAGTGTTTGTTTTTATTTTATAAATACTTTATATACGTTTGAGGTGACGAATAAAAATATGAAAAGAAAAAGGAAAAATATTAAAAAAAAAATGGGGACCGATAACTCTATTCTAAATTGTGATTATAAAGATTGTATCATTATTTTGTTATATTAGTGCAGGAATCATTGGAAAGCTTGACTGAGATTTGTAATCATTGGCTTAGCAAATTAAAAAATATAATGATATCTTTTTTGTATGTAAATATTCAAGTTTAAATAGTTTAGATATGAACCAATTATCACAATTTGATCACAAAAATATAAATTTTATACTTGCTCAGATGTCATTCAAAATATTGATGCACCATTACATAAAAGAGATATTGTAATTTCAAGAATGTTTGGACACCCAATAAACCATTGTTATATCCTTCTTTTATAAAAAAGCGATGTCACAACTATCAAGGACATTTAGAATTCAGAAACTACAGATTTTATAAGATATATTGAATTTAATAGGAAGCTTTGTGATCATAGAAATCGAATTTTCAAACTTTCCTCTCAAAGATTTCGTGCACATTTGAAATCTGGAGGCAATCAGAATTTGCTTAATGAAATAAAAAGATATCAAATATCCTTGAGATTATTAACATAAATCATCCAACAATAAAACCATCAAAGTTGGAACCCTTATATATTGGTATGTTATTAACTAAAGATGTATCTGTCAAATTAGGTGGGAGGAAATATTTTGAAACAATTTACCTTGGGAAAATATGTTATCGTGATTGAAATGTAAAACAATTAAAATAGAAAATGAAATTTAATAATTTCAATGGAGATCCATGTCGAATCTGTTTTTATAACGAAGATAGATTAGAAAAATGAAGATATTAAATTGTAAATGTTGCATTTAGGTTCCAGGGGTATGTCAAAGAACGTCTCGTCCTTTTTCTAAAATAAAATCATCGGAAGGTACCCAGAACTTGTTGATAAATATTCCGTTTCAACTTCACAAATAATACACGATGGTCTTGAAGTATAGATTTTGCGTACTGACGTTGTTTATCATCTTAATAACGTGTTATATTATTCTTTTATTTGTCTTTATTAATATTACTTTTACTGTTAAGTCTGTTTTTTGAGATATCCTTTTGACGTAACTCTGTGCTTATGTATCCCATCATACTTTGAACGACAAAATTATTTTATGATGTGACTCTGTACCTATGTATCTTGTCATACTTTGAATGACAAAATTATTTTTTTATTAATATTACCTTTATTGTTAAATAAAGGCAACAGTAGTATACCGCTGTTCAAAACTCATAAATCCATGGACAAAAAACAAAATCGGGGTAACAAACCAAAACCGAGGGAAACGCATTAAATATAAGAGAACAACGACATAACACCGAAACGTAACACACACACAAACGGACCAAGCATCAGACAAAACACCACGAGAATAACAAATATAACATGAAAACCAAATACATGAATTTGGGATAGACAAGTACCGTACCACGTCTTATCTCAATTTCTCAAAAATAAGAGAAAAACACAAACGACTCAACGTTAAAATGCAACACACACAGAAACGACCAATAATATAACAATGGCCATCTTCCTGACTTGGTACAGGACACTTTTAAAGGGGAATAAAAGTGGTGGGTTGAACCTGGTTTTGTGGCATGCCAAACCTCGCACTTTAATGGCAAAGTTAAATATAACATTGAAATGACAACATAATATTACAGGACTACAATACAAATTAATAGAACTGTTTTTGTGATATACATTTGACGTGACTCTGTACTTTAATATGTATCCCGTCATACTTTGAACCACACTTATTTTATTTATTATTATTACTTTAACTGTTAAGTCAGTTTTTGTTATATCTATTTTGAATGACTGTACATGTATTTATGCATCCCGTCATACTTTGAACGACAAAATTATTTCATGTCTACCTGTGCGAATTTCAAACGCGCAATTTTACACCAGTACTCAAAACCCTCCTTCCTTGATGGGTGCATTTTACATAGACAAATAAAATCGTATAGTATAATCAAAATGATGATGTTGATTTGATGTATGCCTTTTTGTACTTCTTCGTTACATTTGTTGTTTTTATAGTGATTAAGATGATAACACAAAGTTGACTGCTGTACCCCTATTTTTGACATTTTTACCTATTGTGTCTGTTTGTTTTGTTCACGCATCGGTGACAATATAATGGAATTTGATGCGATTGTCATACAAGTGAGAGGTTTAGCTAGCTATAAAACCAGGTTCAATCCACCATTTTCTACATTTGAAAATGCCTGTACCAAGTCAGGAATATGACAGTTTTTGTCCATTCGTTTTTGATGCGTTTTGTTATTTGATTTTGCCATGTGATTATGGACTTTCCGAATTGATTTTCCTCTGAGTTCAGTATTTTTGTGATTTTACTTTATACATATCAAGCTAATATGCAATTTGTTCTTATTATAATTTGAATAGAATAAAACATCTAGCAAGAAAACACACAATAATTATAAAACATATATAATCCATTTTAGAGCCATTTTTTTGGAGAAAAAAAACAGTCCTTATCGTTTGTTTATGTAATTTATACGTGTTGCTCGTTTTTTTTTTATATAAATTAGACCGTTGGTTTTCCTGTTTGAATGATTTTACACTAAGTCTAGTAATTTTTGGGCCTTTGTAGCTTTTTGTTCGGTGTGAGCCAAGTTAACGTGTTGAAGGCAGTACATTGACCTATAATAGTTTACTTTTATAAATTGTTATTTGGATGGAGAGTTGTCTCATTGGCACTCACACCACATCTTCCTATATTTATCTATTCTGTTTATTTGTATGTGTGTTTTTCTAAATAAGATCGTAGACAGTATATATAGGTTCGACATTTAAAGTCTTTTCTAGACCTAAATAAATTACATGTGTCAGTCAAAACTGTCAATGCATCTCTAATAACGATACACTATATCTAGTGCTGTTTATCTAAAAGAGTGTTTGGTATAAGCAATCACACTGAGTTGGCAAGGTTCATGGTCCAAGTTATATTGATGTGCCATTTTAATATTCCTTGAAAAAGGGATAGGCAAACACCGTATGCAGCAAGTGAGGTTGATGGTGGCATCGGGGCTAGACTGAATTATTTGATGAAAATTAATAGAAATGTTATTTTTTATAGATTTTTCTTACCCCTATGTCTCTGCAGTTAACATTAGCGCCCGAATCAACAAATGTCTGCACTCTTGCGTCTTCGTCATACGAACAAGCACGTAGTAGTTCCTATAAGTATAATACACACTTTTTACGGTCTTTTACTGAATGTAAATTAAAACTCAAATTTTTATGTAAATATTTCGCAATGTTAACTGAAATTTCACGTAGTCGAAACTTCAAACATTATAGTAATCTCTTAAATAGCTATCAAAGGTTACTCGAGGTATTTAAAAAAAAAATATTATGTTTATTTGGGTTGTTTTGATTCTCGTGGAAGGTTGAAAAAAACCCATCTTCTATACAATTAGGAAAATAAAAACCAAACAAGAACAAAAGTAAATTGAAACTCAATACATATAAAAAAAAAAGAAGCAAAAATGGAGTGCGACCTGAAGTTATACATGTATGCAACTCATGTATTTTGAAATACTGTTTAAGGGAAAAAAAATCAAACTCAATACATATAAAAATTGTTAAAATGGAGAGCGACCTGACGTTACATGCGATTCATGTTTTTTCGAAAAACTGTTCTAGGAATATCCTGAAAAAAACTCGGTTTCGTATTGATTTGTTTGTCAAAATAGTTGAAATATTATGAAGGTGACTTTTTACAGATGACATGCCATTCATGCTTAAAAGTAGTATCAGCTTTACTTATACAATGAAATCAAAAGTTTTGAAAAATTTAAATGAAATTGTAAGATATGTGGATGTTTTGATATATTATGCCATTCAAATTGTGGTTATGCTATTTTTTTTACAGTAATAAATTACAGTTAGATAATCTGTTTGCATAAATTGATACACAACATAAAGAATATTGAGATATTGT
Organism: Mytilus edulis; assembly: GCA_019925275.1. Lineage (NCBI taxonomy): Eukaryota > Metazoa > Mollusca > Bivalvia > Mytilida > Mytilidae > Mytilus > Mytilus edulis. Next base: position 37,651,307 of record CM034358.1, on the reverse strand, counting down.
AGAGATCTATGATAAACATGTAGCAAACGTTTTTTTTGTTTTTTTTTAATCTAACAAATGAAGTTCGCCACTTTCACAGCCTTGTATACATCTGAACCATGTCCAGGATAACTTACTTACATAATTTCGTTGATATAACAGAAATAAAAAGTAAAATAACAAAAGTTCTGAACTTTGAGGAAAATTCTAAACGGAAATTTCATTATCAAAAGTCAAAATGAAAAGTTCAGACTTCAAACGAATGCATAAAAACTGTTTTATTCCTAAATTGGTAGAAAATGGTAGATTAAGCCTAATTTTAAAGCTAGCCAAACCTCTCAAATGTACGTCACTCGCATTAACTTCCATTATATTGGCAAGAATGTGTGAACAAAACGAACAGACATAATAGGTATCAATGTAAACAAATCGGGTACAGCAGTCAACATTATGTAATAATCTTAATCAAATTGGGAGGTTGAGCAGGCTTTAACGTTCGACAAAATTCAACATTTTTGGGGTAAAATACTTGTTTCTAGTACGGAGTACGGTTGTTGTTCCCAACTCCGTAAACTGATAGCGATTGGTTTTTTTTTTATAATGTTTAATCGTCTTTCCTTTTTTGAATTTGCCTTGGAGTTTCCTTTATGCTTTATACAATTGCATATTTTTTCTAATTGTGGAGTCAGCAAACACGCAACACGTTTTATGCATTCTTTAAATTAAACTACTTTGCTACTATATTACCTTATTTTTATCTTCCATCTACTTGCTTTTCTGGAGAGGAAAAAAAACAAATACATATTGTCAATTCATTAGTTAGTGTTACAGGTTTATATTTTGTTCATTTTTAAACTTTTGTTTGACTAGCTTTGTAATTTAAACCATCAACACCATGATTGGATTGAGCGTTAAACGCTCAGCATGAAATCAATAACAGTTTTCGATTACAAACGATTCATATTTTGTGAGAAAGATGTTCAAAACAATGTTGAAAAAAATCAGGAGTACAACAATTCCACCAGAAGTGCTAACAATTAACATTTCATCTGACAAACACTGCTATCTTCAAAAGAATTCCAGATGGTGACTGCGCCAGTTTGACGGTTAAAATTTCGAGATGAAAAATGGCAAACAAACATGTACAGTAGTGTTTACCAGTTTTTAAAAAGTACAATATCATTCATCTACTAACTGGTTATGTGGGTACTAAACTATATAGCAATCTTGTTGTACATTAGATATCAACTACTGCTCGAAGCGAATTTGCTATTACTCTCATAGCAGTCATTAAGAGTTTTATTATACCAGGGTTGATTTTGTCTGTGTGGTATTTGTCAATATTTTGATTGCCGTAATCAAGACGAGGGATCCTTGTGTATCAATTCCCAAAATGTATTTATAAACCAACAAAGTATAGTATTGCCAAAAATGACTGTTTATCAAAAATTACATATTTTATGTAATTGCCCTGTTTTTCTGTAATGGTCCTGATTTTCTTCAATGGCCTTGTTTTTTTCTGTAATGGTTCTGTTTTTCTGTAATGTGTCTGTTTTTTCTGTAATGGCCCTATATCAATGCCCAGTTTATCTGTATTTAGCCCAATTAGGGATTTTAATAAAGTTAATAAAATTAAGTTGTAAAGCGTTATCTTTACGTATTTTATTTAATTAAGTAACCTGCAACCAACATTAAAGAACCATATAAAGAGATCACTGTTTATCCTGTTTTTTAACACATAACTTAATATCTTGGATATTTGGTATATTTAAAGCTTTATCATGGTGAAGTACAATTTTATTTTTCAAACTAAAAATTCACTAAAAGAGTAAGAGAGTACATTAAGTTGGCAGCAACACATACACTTTTGTTCAGTTGGTTGATAAATGTATTAAGAAATTGATGTTGCCTCGGGCCATTACAGACCTTGGACATAAATCAGGGCCATTATAAAAACGCCCATTAATTAATACTATAATAATAAACGCTAGCTTACGTATACCAAAAAAAAAATCCAAAATTATGAAGCGCGCCGTGACGACAAAATAATAGAATATATTTGTATTAGTTCTTAAAATATGTCTCATTTATTTTCATTTTCTTTTCTAATTGCTTCTGTGAGTAATACGTCAATTTGAAACAACGACGACAACACACACAGACTTTACCGTTTCAATATTTCAGAGTTTAACGTTGCCAAGCGCACAAAGCGGAATATTTAATGACGTCATTGTTGTCTAATAAAAAATAAGTATAAAAAAGTACGGAAAAAATGTTTATTATACTACTGACCGGGTTTATAGTCTTCGAAACTATTGACTGGCAAACAGTCTGTGGAATGAAATAGCACAAATATGTAAATATGTCATCCTTTTTAACATAGAAAAAAAACATACTGAAGTATAATAAAATACACAATATCATATGAAACCGGTTAAGACAAACGTGAAATAAAATATCAGAACTAATCTTTTATCCAAATGCTTACAAAAAAACCCGATGAGTAATATAAGTTCGCACTTTTTTCAATATCTAGGTGTTCTTGTTGCTGATTGAGGAACGTCACGATCGGTAAAACAAAGCACGAAATATTTACCAGTTTTGTTAATTGATCACGCACGTTTTTGTCGACTATGTGTGCGCATAGATCTTATGTTAGAATTTATAAATGTACTAGTTATGTAGATCAATTCCTAAAAATCATAATGAAAACATGTACAATAACCTCGTTTGGTGTGTTAGTAAGTATGAATAAGTCTCTAATTTTTTTTACTGCTTTATCACACCGTAACTAGTTATTGCTTATTATTGATGTCAGCTGTATTGATATATAAATATTGTTGAGATCAACGTATTTTGGTATCTGGTAGAGAGTTGTTCAAATTACAATACGAACGTTTTTTTAACTTGAAAAGTTTATATTTTCAAACTCAAGTGAAGAGAAATATAGAGGTTGACCGAAAGCTGTATCTTTCCTGACGTAAGTATATTTGTATACGATACTGATTTTTGGTTAATTAAACACATTCAATAAAACAAACTTACGTTCACTCAAACAACCCAAAATCGCAATGTATTGTGCAACAAGTGGATACCATAGCCAACACGAAAACCTCGTCCTTACATTTTCATAATGCATGTGATCACGAGGGGTGTATGCAAAGTCACAAGATACTCTTGTTTGTTCAAATGATAAAAATCTATTTTGATACTTTATAGGACAGTTTAATCTTTTATATGAATAATGATAGATTATTTATCGAATTGTATATGACAGCCGCCAATTAAAGATAAATGAAGTGTAATGTTACTAATACATATCTAAAGCAATAATGATTAACCATACGATTGTGCAAATGATCAAAGATTGTATTCATACATTAACCCTTACCATATCTAAAGGCTTATGTACTTGATGAGTTCACATAAGAAACATTTGTAAATAGATTTTCTTGTTATCACAGACGTTAGGTCCAACACGAATGTCATCTCAAGCTGTAAAGTAATCATTGACAAGAAATATGCTGAATTTTTATTCTTTTCCATGTTACCAATGATAGTTACTTAAATAAAACATCGAAGAAAACCGCAATAGACGAATGTTTGGCGTAAATGTACACGCACGAACCTGCAGGCGCACTCTGCGACAATTGAAAGTTGCATAAGTGTAGGAGAACATTACCCCCACTTAATTGTGTGTCACGATAAGAAAATTCGCATACAGACTTCTAACGTTTATATGTTACGTATTTTACTTGTCAGTGCATCATTTAAAAAAAAATCAATGGCTAACATGTGTACTCTACTTTTAATGAAGAATGGGTTGTCGTAAAAGAAGTTGTGATCCACCTATTGTCTTTAGTTATGTATCATTAACATGTTGCAGGGTGTCAATACATGTACAAAGGTCAATTCAACTACATTTAATCTTTAAAAGGGCACTAGCTACGAGATATCTAAAAAATCTTAAGTAATTGTTTTTTTGTTCAATCAATAATGAAAGTGAAATAGTGAAATAATAATTCGCTTTTAGCAGCCAAAATGGTTCAATTTTGTCAAATTAAGCGAAGAAACATTGATAATTACTCATTCAATTGCAAGTGAATTAGTCGACCTCATTAAATCCGTATTCATGTGAACTTCAATTTAACCCCTAGCTAGAGATTGACAACGCATGCATTATACGTGTACAGGTTATTTAAAGAAAAAAAAATGTCAACAATGAAAGTGAAACTACGGCAAATCATTTGATTACTGATTTGATCTATATAAAATCATTCTTATACGGTTAAAAACAATGATAAACATAAATTTTTAATCTATAAGATAAAATCAAACAGACCTATAAAAATCCAATTGCACGTGTTGGTTTAATCTATTCATATCGTTATTTATGTTTAAATCGCTTATATGGTCATCTGAGGTCAAATCAATAGTTAATTAGATGGCGTATGGGCTAACATACACACGAAACGAACCTACATATTATCTACACCATGCTCTGTATACTGTGTAACCTGTTGGTGACCCTCTGCTGTTGTTTTTTTATTTGGTCGGGTTGTTGTCTCTTTGACACATTCCCCATTTCCTTTCTCAATTTTATTTTAGACTTTTGGTAGTTTGGATAAATGTTTTACATTGTTATAAATCAAATATGAGAATTTAAGTCAATTCGGTGACCATGAATTTGACAGCTAGTGCCCCTTTAAATGAACATTACAATTAAACTCATCATAGATACCAGGATTGAAGTTTTATATTGACGCTAGACGCGCTTTTCGTCTACAAAAGACTCATCAATGACGCTCGAATAAAAGAATGTGAAAAGGCCAATGAAAGTACGAAGTTGAGGAGCATTGAGGAACAACATATCATAAAAGTTTTTCCAAATACAGCTAAGGTAATATATACCTGAGGTACAATGGAGAAAAGCCTTAGTATTATAAAAATTCAAATTTTTGTTAAAAGTTAATTTATAATTATGAACATATCAATAATAACGCAAGTCAACACAGAATTAATGTGACTACTGGGCTGCTGATACCCTCGGGAGAAATAAATCTCCACCAGCAGTGGCATCGACCCAGTAGTTGTAAATAATCTCATCATTGATACCAGGATTTAAATTTTATATTTACGCTAGACGGGCGTTTCGTCTACAAAAGACTCACCAGTGACGCTTGAATCGAACATTGTTAAAGGTCAAAGACAGTACGAAGGTGAAGAGCATTGGGGACCAAAAATTCCAAATTTGTTTTCCAAATACAGCTACGGTTATCTTTTCCTGAGGCAGAAGCGCAGTTTGTATTTAAAAAAATAAAATGTTTGTTAACAGTTAATTTATAATTATGAACATATCAATGTTAATTCAAGTCAACACAGAAGTGCTGAATACTGGGCTGCTGATACATTCGGGAAAATAAATCTCCGACAGCAGTGGCATCGACCAATGTAGTTCAAAAGAGATTATTACTTAAAATTATACAAATGGTTTAAAGTATTTTTCTAATATAAGCACATTTTCTGTCCCATAGTTGACTAGGGATAAGAAATATGGGCTCTATTGGGCTTCTATCGATCAGCAGTAAAACTCTTGCCAAAACAATGTTTCTTTTTAATAGTTTGTTTGTTTTTTTTTCAAATAGACATAAAACTGTTTTATTTAGGAAGCACGCGATCTGGGTGATATGATTGTGACGTCACCAAGTACATTTAATCTAACTGATAGTATAATTTTATCCGTTATAGATGTATATGTCGTCGAGACAGGTACCGGTATAAAGAGAGTGATAACGTATTTGATTTTCTTTTATTTTAAGGTTAGTTAATGTTTGATTCTTG